>PVHX01004562.1:0-123836 GCA_004024805.1 Geosciurus inauris | reverse complement strand
TTTCTCCAATGTATGTTTTTGGCACCTTTGTCTAATATGAGATAGCTGTATTTATGTGCATTACTCTCTGTGTCTTCTATTCTGTACCATTGGTCTACATGTCTGTTTTGGTGCCAGTACCATGCCGTTTTTGTTACTATTGCTTTGTAGTAAAGTTTAAGGTCTGGTATTGTGATGCCTCCTGCTTCACTCTTCTTGCTCAGGATAGCTTTGGCTTTACTCTTCTTGCTCAGGATAGCTTTGGCTTCACTCTTCTTGCTTAGGATAGCTTTGGCTTGAAGAGGCTCTTCAGTGTGTTTTTGGCACCTTTGTCTAGTATGAGATAACTGTATTTATGTGGGTTTGTCTCTGTGTCTTTTATTCTGAACCATTGGTCCCTTTGTCTATTTTGGTGCCAATACTATGGTGTTTTTGGTATTATAGCTTTGTAATATAGTTACAGGTCTGGTATTGTGATGCCTCCTGCTTTACTCTTCTTGCTAAGGATTGTTTTGGGTATTCTAGGTCTCTTATTTTTCCAAATGAATTTCATGATTGCTTTTTCTATTTCTTTAAAGGATGATGTTGGGATTTTAATTGGAATCGCATTGAATCTGTATAGTGGTTTGGGTAGTATGGCCATTTTGACAATATTGATTCTGCCTATCCAAGAGCATGGGAGATCTTTCCATTTTCAATGTTTTTTTTTTTTTTTTAATATTTTTTAGTTGTCAATGGACCTTTATTTTATTTATATGTGGTGCTGAGAATCAAACCCAGTGCCTCACACATGCTAGGCAAGTGCTCTACTACTGAGCCAAAAACCCCAGCCCCATTCTTTGGTCTTCTTCAAATTCTTTAGTGTTCTGTAGTTTTCATTGTAAAGATCTTGCACCTTTTTTGTTAAATTGATTCCCAAGTATTTCTTTTTCTTTCTTTTTTTTTTTTTTTTTTTTTTTTTTTTTTTTTTTTTTTTTTTGAGTCTATTGTGAATGGGGTAGTTTTTCTAATTTCTCTTTCAGAGGATTTATCACTGACGTATAGAAATGCATTTGATTCACGAATATTGAGTTTATATCCTGTTACTTTGCTGAATTTATTTATGAACTCTAGAAGTTTTCTGGTGGAATGTATTGGATCCTCTTAAGTATTAAAGAATCATGTCATCGGCAAAGAATGATAGGTTGACTTCTTCTTTTTCTATTTGTATCCCTCTAATTTCTTCTGTCTGTCTAACTGCTCTGGCTAGAGTTTCAAGGACTATGTTGAATAGAAGTGGTGAAAGAGGACATCCCTGTCTTGTTCTCATATTTAGAGGAAATTCTTCCAGTTTTTCCCCATTGAGAATAATGTTGGCTTTCGGTTTTGCATAGATAGCTTTTACAATGTTGAGTATGTTCCTACTATCCCTAGTTTTTCTAGTGTTTTGAACATGGAGAGGTGCTGTACTTTGTCAAATGCTTTCTCAGCATCTATAAAGATAATCATATGATTCTTGACTTTAAGTCTGTTGATGTGATGAATTACATTTATTGATTTCTGTATGTTGAACCAGCCTTGTATACCTGGGATGAAACCCACTTGATAATGTGCACTATCTTTTAAGTACGTTTTTGTATACAATTTGCCAGAATTTTATTGAGAATTTTTGCGTCATTGTTCATGAGGGATATTGGTCTGAAGTTTTCTTTCTTTGATGTATCTTTGTCTGGTTTTGGAATCAAGGTGATACTAGCCTCTTAGAATGAGTTTGGAAGGGTTCCTTCCTTTTCTATTTCATGGAATAATTTGAGGAGTATTGGTATTAATTCTTGGAAGGTCTTGTAGAACTCGGCTGAGAATCCATCTGATCCTGGCCCCTTCTTGGTTGGTAAGCTTTTGATGGCATCTGCTATTTCCTTGCTTTAAATTGATCTGTTTAAGTTGTGTATGTCCTCCTGGTTCAGTTTGAACAGATCATATGCCTCTAGAAATGTGTCTTTGGGATTTTCTATGTTACTGGAGTATAGATTTGCAAAATAGTTTCTGATTATCTTTTGTATTTCAATAGTGTCTTTCGTGATATTTCTTTTTTCATCTCGAATTTTAGTAATGAGTTTTCTCTCTCCTTTTCGTTAGGGTGGCTAAGGGTTTGTCAATTATATTTATTTTTTCAAAGAACCAGTTTTTTGTTTTGTCAATTTTTTGAATTGTTTGGTGTTCTTTTGTTTTAATTTCATTGATTTCAATCCTGATTTTAATTATTTCCTGTCTTCTACTTCTTTCAGAAGAAAGTTGTAGAAGTTTCAGTAGAAGTTGATTTGTTCTTCTTTTTCTAGAGCTTTGAGATGTAATGTCAGGTCATTTATTTGTTGACTTTTTCTTCTTTTAATGAATGAGCTCAATGCAATGAATTTTCCTCTTAGCACAGCCTTCCATAGTGTCCCAGAGATTTTTATATGTTGTATCAGAGTTCTCATTTACCTCTAAGAATTTATTTCCTCCTTGATGTCTTCTGTTATCCATGTATCATTCAATAGCGTATTATTTAGTCTCCAGGTAATAGAGTAGCTTCTATTTTTTATTTTATCATTGATTTCTAATTTCATTCTATTATGGTCTGATAGAATGTAGAGTAGTATCTCTGTTTGTTGTATTTGCTAATAGTTGCTTTGTGGCATAACATATGGTCTATTTTAGAGAAGGATCCGTGTGCTGCTGAGAAAAAAGTGTATTCACTTGTTGATGGATGAGATACTCTGTATATGTCTGTTAATTCTAAATTATTGATTTTATTATTGAGTTTTATGGTTTTCTTTGTTTAGTTTTTGTTTGGAAGATCTGTCCAGTGGTGAGAGAGATGTGTTAAAGTCACCCAGTATCATTGTGTTGTGGTCTATTTGATTCTCAAAGTTGAGAAGGATTTGTTTGATATACGTGGATGCTTTATTGTTCCAGGCATAGATATTTATGATTGTTGTGTCTTCTTGATATATGGTTCCCTTAAGCAGTATGAAATGTCCTTCTTTATCCCTACTGACTGTCTTTGGTTTGAAGTCTACTTTATCTGATAAGAGGATGGAAACCCCTGCTTATTTACGTGGTCTGTTTGAGTGGTATGGTTTTTCCCATCCTTTCACCTTTAGTCTGTGGATGTCTTTTTCTATGAGATGAGTCTCTTGAAGACAACATATTGTTGGGTCTTTTTTAAAATCCAAAATGTCTTTTGATTGACAAGTTTAGTCCATTAACATTCAGGGTTATTATTGAAATATGGTTTGTATTTTCATTCATTTTGCTTTATTTTTGGTTTTTAGCTTGCTTTGGTTTCTAGCTTGCTTTGGTTTCTTCTTTGATTGGCTTTTTTTTCCTTTAGTGTAGTCCTTCCCTTTGCCAATTTTTTTTAATATATATATTTTTTATTTGTTGATGGATCTTTATTTTATTCATTTGTTATTTATATGTGGTGCTGAGAATCGAGCCTGGTGCCTCACGCATGCTAGGTAAGCGCTCTACCACTGAGCTACAGCCCCAGCCCTGCCAATTTTTATTGTTGTTTTTCATTTCCTCTTCATGAAATCTTTTGCCGAGGATGTTCTTTAGGCTTTCTCATTGCAGATTCTTTTGTTTATCATGGAAGGTTTTTATTTTGTCATCAAATTGGAAGCTTAATTTTGCTGGATGTAAGATTGTTGGTTGGCACCCATTTTCTTTTAAAGTTTGGTGTATGTTGTTCCAGGATCTCCTGGCTTTGAGAGTTTGGGTTGAGAAATCTGCTGAAATCCAAATTGGTTTCCCCCTGTATGTAGTCTGTACCGTCTCTCTTTCAGCTTTTAAAATTCTATTCTTATTATATATGGTAGACATTTTCATTATAATGTGCCTTGGTGTGGATTTGTTGTGGTTTTGTCCTTTTGGTGTCCTGTAAGCCTCTTCTGTTTGATTTTCCAATTCATTCTTCATGTTTGGGAAATTTTCTGATATTATTTCATTGAAGAGATTGTACATTCCTTTGGTTTGTATCTCTGTGCCTTCTTCTATCCCGATAATTCTTAGATTTGGTCTTTTGATGTTATCCCATAATTCTTGGATGTTTTGTTTATGGTTTCTTACCATCTTCATTGTGTGGCCAACTTCACTGTCAAGATTATATATTTTGTCTTCATTGTCTTCCAAGTTACCTAGTCTGTTTATGATGCTTTCTATTGAATTTTTATTTGGTTTATTATTTCCTTCATTTCAAGGATTTCTGCCTGTTTTTTTTTTTTTTCAAAGTCTCTCTCTCTTTCTTGAAGTAATCTTTTGCTCCCTGTATTTGCTCTCTTATGTCTTTGTTGGAATGATCAATGCTTGCCTGTCCTTGCTCTCTAATCTCTTTGTTGGATTGATCAATTGTTGCCTGTAATTGGTCTTTTATATTATTCTGTGCTTCACAGATCATTTTAATTATGTACGTTTTGAACTCCTGACATTTCATCTACTGTGCTGTCAATGGCTTCTATTATTGTAGCATCTTGGTTTGTTTTGGGCATTTTCTTCCCTTGTTTTTTCATGTTGTTCATGTGTCTTCCTCTCTAGCAGTGCCAATCTGAGGTATTACAGTTTCTACCCTATAATCTTGTAGTGTCACTGCAAGTTACCAATACCTTACCTCTTGTATAAACAGGCTTGCAGGGACCTCAGGGATGATCTTCCTGGTCCTGGCTGTTGACTCTAGACAGAAGTAGGCAGGGACAGCTGCCAGTTGGTGGATGGGGGGCGGGGCACAGTGCTGCACATGGTCGGTCCACAGTCTTTATCCTATAGGCTTATAGATTCCCTGCAGGGTTCTAATACCTCTCCTTTAAGGGGGAGACCAATATTAACAGATCTCAATACAAACAATATATAATTTTAAACCAAGTAGCTCCTAATAGGACATTTACGGCTTTGTCACAATATATAGAAATTATGAATTCAATTAGTATCTACTATATAAACAATAGGTTTGCAAAAGGGTCTACAGCTTCTGCTGGTGGACTAAAGAGAATGGGGCTTGGGGGTAGGATGAAATGTTAGGGAGGTAGGAAGTGAAGGTATAGAGTTATTAGAGCCTAGAAGACGTGAAAGAGGAATCCAAAAGAAGTTGGCTGGTAGTAGAAAAGAGAAAAAGAGAATTGGGGAAGACAAGTAAGTAGGAGAAAATAGAGTATGACAAACAGGGAAACATAAAAATTAAGGAAAAAAACATGTAAAAATAGAAGATAGGAGACTATATAATAGAACTGTAGTATTCTAATCAGATGTCCCAGTCCTCAGCCTAATGCATAAGAAATACTTGGTTTCACAAATGTTGAGGATGTGAAGGTGGGAAAAGAAGAAAAAGAAAGGAAGAAAAGGAAGAAAAGAAAAAAAGATAATAGAGGAAAAAGAAGCCTCAAGGTAAATAAAAAGGATTGCTTCCCTTCTCGTCCAGTAGGTGGGGTTGTCTGTTGTTTACTGGTATCTCCCTGCTCAGGACCAAGATGACAACAAAGGAGTCCCACAATGGAGGCATCTGCTTTAAGAGATAAGGTATAGGGCCAGGCCAGGCAGTGGCGTTGGGCAACATGTTCAGAGATGCAGCTCTGTGGCGTTTTTTGCAGAAGTATAAGGTTGTCTCAAGATCCTGTTCATTGTCCCCAGTGTAGGCAAACGGGGCGAGGAGGGGGTTCCACACTGGTAGATGAAGGTCCACACAGAAGCAGCAGCCAGGGGTCCTGTGCGGGAGTCCTTTGAATTCTTTAGACATGGTTTCTTATAGTTCTTTGCTCAGGGGCAGTTTTTGTTCATTGCTTTATATCATGTGTGTGGCTTACACTTTGTTGTTGTTGTTTCCATGTTTTGTAATTTTGGATCAAAAATGGGATTTTTATATAATATGACAACTCTGAAAATCAGATACTTCTGTCCCCTAAGGCTTGTTGTTTTTGTTTCTTTTTGCTGTTATGGTTGATCTGCTTAGTGACTTTATGACCCCATTCTGTGGAATCTGTGCTATTTGTCACAGACTAAATAGTGTCACAGGCCACTGAAGTCACTGCTTGGTTAGCTTAATGGCCTACTACTGATTGAACAAAGATCTCCTTAAATACCTAAAACTAATAACTTTCTCAGTCTTTTCTGAGGGCCTGTGTGTTGGGGCATTCCTTCAGCACTCAGCCAGCCAGTTGACAGTTCTACTCTATTTTTTTTTTTGGTACCGGGGATTGAACCCACAGGCACTTTGCCAATGAGTCACATCCCCAGCCTTTTTTGTTTTTCATTTTGAGACAGAGTTTCACTGCTAAGTTGCTGAGGCTGGCCTTGAACTCGCAATCCTCTTGCTTCAGCCTCCTGTGTAGCTGGGATTACAGGTGTGTGCCATTGTGCCTGACTTCTCCAAAGCATTTTTTTAAAAATATTTTTTAGTTAAACATGGACACAGTGTCTTTATTTTGTTTTGCTTATTTTTATGTGGTGCTGAGGATCGAACCCAGTGCCTCACATATGCGAGGCAAGTGCTCTGCCACTGAGCCACAACCTCAGCCCTCCAAAGCATTTTTAAGAGGGATAATTGTTGTTAATAATAGTTGTTTACATTTTGAGTGAACTGTTTCAGTGCTTTATTTTTGCAGTTTATTAATAGTAATACTATCTATATTTAATTTATGGTTATGCCAGAAGACATTTCCTTTAAGAGTTTTTTCAATTCAGGCAATCTCTGCTGAAAATTTTCTTGCTTTACAAACACTGCCCTTAATTTCGGATTTCCAGGGTATATATTTTTATGAAAAGACAATGTTTGTTTAATCTTTTAAAATTATTTTTTTTAGGGAACACCTGGCACTTACATGACTTCTCATAATCAGGTTTCCTATACTCAAGAAACGGCTAAGCCCTCTGTGGGGTCTATCTCTCTTGGACTGCCAAGGCAGCAGGACTCTACCAAATCAGGTCAGTGAGTTAATACAGTCATAATGTATCTGCATTTGTAGTGTCACAGTCAGTAATTCAGTACTTGATCTCTTTATGTTTCTCTTGTTTTTGTCTACAGCTACTTTGCCTTATATCAAGCAGGAAGAATTTTCTCCCCGGAGCCAAAATTCACAACCTGAGGGTTTATTGGTCAGGGCTCAACATGAAGGTGTGGTCAGAGGTAAAATAGCTCTGTTTGACAGAGCTATTGAACTTTTCCCCTATTTAATTAATTAAAGTAATTCATTAGTATAGTTTAATGATGAATTTTCAAATTATAGCCTTTAAATCTAAATTTCAGTTTTCTTTCCATGTAAAAATGATCTTAAAACTTTGAAGTCTGGCTGCGGGTGTTATAGCTCAGTGATAGAACACTTGCCTGCTATGCGAAGGCCCTGGGTTCAATCCCCAGTACCACAAAAAAGAAAAAAACAGAACAGAACAGAACTTAGAAATTCTATGTCTCAATAGTCCTATTTTAAAAATAATTATAATATTAATTTAGAAGAATATTTTGGTAAAATAAAAGTTTTTATTTGCTGTTTTTCTCCCCTTCTTATTCTTTTACCAGGTAGAGGCTATTTTGTGTGAAGTGTTACTTGTTCAATTGTGAATCTATTGGAACAGGAATGAAGGATATAATGGCTAATGATTTGGTTTTTATTCAGGTAACACAGGAGCTATGCAAGAAGGAAGTATAACTCGAGGAACTCCAACCAGCAAAATTTCAGTGGAGAATATCCCTTCTCTACGTGGCTCTATCACTCAGGTTATTATCATCATCTCTAATATACTAAACAATAACTTAGAAAAAAGAGTTTTGACTATTCCAGCAATATAGTTCTATAGTTCAGTTTTTCTTTGTTCTGGGTCATGGAACAGTTTCTCAGTGATGATAAACCCCAGTTCCATAAACTGTCTGAAGAAAGACATTATCTTTTTAATTACAAATTATATTATCTGTCCTGTGATTCATTTGAAAAGGTTACTTATTTGTAAATAGCAGAAGACACATGCAGTAACTGATGAAGTACTCACTGTTTTCTTAGCAAAGCTTTTACTGTGTGTTCAGCTTGAGTAGAAATTCCAAAGAAAATTATTATACATTATTAGCTTGATTTTGCCCCTTATGAAAAGGTAAGTCTGCAATCTCAGTATGTAAGCTGGTTTGTTAAAATCAAATGCTAAACAAGAAAATGTGGATGGCATTGAGAAAACATCAAAGGTTAAATATCTTCTCCCAGTTTTGAGCTAGGTAAATTACCAATTTTGATGAATAAAAAGATACTTCTTCAGCACTTAGGGAGGCTGAGACAGGAGAATCGCAAATTCAAAGCCAACAAAGGCGAGGCACTAAGCAACTCATTGAGACCCTGTCTCTATATAGATAGGGCTGGGGATATGGCTCAGTGGTCTAGTAACCCTGAGTTCAAGCCCCAGTACCAAAAAAAAAAGGTACTTCTTTTTCTCAGATATTAATTTTAACTTGAAATATAAAATTATTCTTTAATTATGTAGATACAAAAAAGGAAAAATTGTGTTTGGGGAAATTATTATAAGCGGATACTATGCTTTTGCCCATTGACATAAACTTTTGCATGTTATCACATATTTTCCTTTTTTTGTGTTGTGCTGTTCCCTAGGATAGTGAACAGCACAAGTATGGTCCCCAGATCAGTAGTATCAGTATTGCCTGGGAAGTTGCTAGACATGAATTCTCAGGCCTCACCCCTGATTTATTGAAATTAACCTTTGAGGGTGGGACCCAGCAATTGGTGTTTTCCAGAACCCTTTATTGATTGTGCTCAGGTCTTAGTAATTAAGTATGGTCTGTGCACCAGGGCATCAGCATCACTTGGGACTTGTTAGAGTAATGCAGAATTGTAGCCCTTAACTCCAGACCTGTGAATCAGAATCTCCAGTTTAACAGAATTCCCCAGTGATTGCTCCCTGAGACATGGTTTATACAGTATATGGTATGTAGTGACCGAAAAAGTTACATATTAACTTAGAATGTTGCCTAATAAGTCCTCAAATCTTTTTCCATATGTAGCAAAAGTATATGGACAGAAGGGAAATAAATGGGCCTAAATGTATTTGTCTTCATATTTCTTTCTTGTCACTTTTGTATCCAAGTTTGGGTAGGAAGATAGTCAGAAGATAGATAGAAGATAGATAGAAGAACTAGGTCAGCTGAGGCTAAGTTTTATCTGTTTATTTTTAAATCTGCCTGTCCGTTTGACAGGTGCTTCTGAAGTGGGAATTCATGATTTCCAGATGTTTACTACTGAGCTCACTTCATGATGAAATGAATTCAATATATTGTAGTCATCGCTCTTCCTGCTGTATGCGTAGGTTTCAGATCATTCTCACTGGAGTTTTAGGGGTCCTCAGAGTATTTTGGGAACTATGTATGTGTGAATGGGCCTCTACTTCCATTTCAGCTCAATCAGCTTGCTTTTGCAAAGAGTTCTATATACTTGTTTCCATGAAAAATTTCCCTCCAAGGAAGGGCTTGCTGCTTAAAGGAATGGTAAAAAGAACCACAGCCACTGGCAGTATAGAGGACTATTGCCAGGCACAGTGGCACACACCTGTAATCCCAGTGACTCAGGAAGCTGAGGTAGGAAGATTGCAAGTTCGAAACCAGCCTCAGCAACTTAGCAAGACTTTTTCTCAAAATAAAAAATAAAAAGGGCTGGGGAGATAACTAAGTAGTAAAGTACCCAGGTTTAAATCTCCAGTGCCAAGGGGTGGGGGTAACCAAACAAAAATAACAACAAAAAAAGGGCTACCAGTCATGGAGAAAATTCAGATGATGTGACCTAAACTGTCATTACCACAAAACAAAGGCATCTAAGCATCTGAGTTTTCTTCCTCTTCATTTATTGAAGACAAAGTTCTAATCAAGCAAACCATTGGATTTCTGAAAGTTCTCTTTTCCTCTTAATATGAAAGTTATAGCACTCCAAATTTAAAATTTGATTCATCAAGTCTTATTTTTATTGAAATTTTGTGAAAATTTTATTACATTTGCATGATTTTAGGCCTTCAGATAAACTGCCAAGAATTAAGTCCCTTAATGGAGGTTTGACTTCAAGGTGGGGAACAAAGCTGATTTACCTAATACACGTATCATTATTTTGAGAAGTTCTGTGATAGAGTTTAAAGATGAAGGAACAGAACTTATTTATTTATAAAAATGTAATGTCTGTTTTCCTTTCATGTGCATGTGCTTTCTTTGATGATATGGATTGATGTAACTTTCAGTGTGGTAGTTTAAATTTTCTGAGCATCTTAACACCTCCTCTATGATTGAGTGACTCTTTTGCTGCTTGTGTTTGATTTGATGACAGGGGACCCCAGCTCTGTCCCAGGCTGGCATACCATCTGAGACTTTGGTGAAGGGGTCCATTTCTAGGATACCCATTGAAGAAAGCAGTCCTGAGAAAGGCAGAGAAGAAGCTGCATCCAAAGGCCATGTTATTTATGAAGGCAAAAGTGGACACATTTTATCATATGATAGTAAGTATGATGTGTGTACATAAAAGCCAATCTTGTAAGGTATGACTTAAAACACAGGCTCTGGTTTTCTCACGTTTCTTGCTATGGGGAAGTTGGTTCACCTTTCCTGGATCCATGTTTTCTCTTGGTGAAATGGATTAATAATAATTCCTCTTTCAGGAGAAGTTGTTGAAAAATCGATTGGGATGGTCAGTGAAAAGTGGGAGCCTACAGGAAGTATCCCATAAGTGGTAGCTAACATCATCTGTGACTGGTTATCTTAAGAAAATAATCTTTATTCAAAATAAATGGAATCACTTTATTTCATTGAGATTCATATTTTGTGAATTAAGAATTAGGAAGTAGGTAGTCTGATAATCATGGACAGAATATTAAAATTAGATTCTCTTTAGCAAAACCATTTTACTGTCTATGTAAACATTTTCTTCAGATACATTTATCTATCTATCTATTTTTAGACAGTCACTATGTTACCAAAGCAGGGCTCAAATTCATGATCTTCCCACTTTAGCCTCCCAAATAGCTGGGATGACAGGTGTGCATAACCACACCTAGCTTGGTGCTTGTGTGTATGTGTGTGTATGTATATGTGTGTGTTTACTGGGGATTGAACTTGGGGTGCTCTACCTCTGAGCTCCATTCCTAGCCCTTTAAAAAAAATTTTTTTGAGATAAGGTCTCACTAAGTTGCCCAAGCTGGATTGAACTTGTGATCCTTCTGCCTCCACCTTCAAAGTAGCTAGGATTATAGGAGTGCCACTGTGCCCTGCAGATGGATTCTTAAGTTATATTTTCCCCATAATATTTTATGAGAATGACTCAAATGTGACGTAAATATTAGCCAAAGGACAGATTTAGTTCTCATTTGCAATCTTGCAATAGTCATTAGTTACACTTATCTTTCTCTTCAAATAAAAAGAAATTTAAGCCAGGCGTGGTGGCGCATGCCTGTAATCCCAGCACTTTGGGAGGCTGAGACAGAAGAATCGCAAGTTCAAAGCCAGCCTCACCAACGGTGAAGTGCTAAAGCAATTCAGTGAGACCCTGTCTCTACATAAAACACAAAAGAGGGCTGGGGATGTGGCTCAGTGGTCAAATGCCCCTGAGTTTAATCCCCAGTACCAAAAAAAAGAAAAGAAATTTATACATAGTACTTGATTCTGCAGAATATATGTTTCTTATTCTCCTTGTTTTATTTTTTTAAAATATTTTTTTAGTTGATGGATCTTTATTTTATTCATTTATTATTTATATGTGGTGCTGAGGATCGTACCCAGTGCCTCACTCATGCTAGGCAAGCACTCTACCACTGAGCTACAGCCCCAGCCCTCTCCTTGTTTTAACATATATGGTATATTTTGGTTAACATTTTGTTTGGGGGAAGAAATTAATATGTTTCCAAAGCCAGAAATCTGGGCATCTTTCTTATCTGCTTCTTTTCTTTCCACATCCAGCAATTCATTAAGTCATTACTATTCTCTTCTCTAAAGTCTCTGGAATATTACTATATATTCCTCCCTGCCACTGTGGTTCAGTGGCTGCCCTACTATCTCCCTGCCTTCAGTCTTACCCATATTCAAAGCTATGTATCATATTATTTCCCACTTGACTTTGTCATCTTAAAGATAACTGCAGACACCTTCCCTTGTCTTTATCACCCTTCCTTGGTCTGCTTCAAGCTTATCACTGCCAATTGATTCCTTTCCACATTTCCCCTTAGTCTTCCTGTATTTCCTCCCTCATACTCATCCTCCTAACTCTGCTGTCCTCATTAGCCATACACTGAGGTTAAGTTTTTGTTTTTAGGTCTTTGTGCTTACCATTCTCTCTTCCTGTACTACTTTTTCCTCCTTTGCCTTTGTTAAGCAGTTCTTATTGATCCTTCAGTTCTCAGTGTACACATTATTTTTTCTAGGCATCCTTATCAGAACCTGGGGATATCAGGTTTCCTTCCCACCATTCTTAGAGCATTGTACTTCTTTCATATTACTTATCACTGGATGGTAAGGGCCTATTAATTTATCTGTACCCACCACTATTAAATAAGTTTCATGAGGGAAAGAACTTAATTTCTTAACCTTATCTGCAAGCCTAGCTTATGCCTAGCACACAATAGGCATTCAATAAATGTATTAGAATGAATGAAAATGTATTCATGAATATTATTTACATGGAAGTGTATATTGTAGGCTAGAACAAGTTTTTATAAGATAGACTGTGAAATTAAGATAAGTTATTTTCTGTACATTGTAGGCCTTGAGCTGTCTGAATAATCCTTGTTTGTGTATTCTGCAGATATTAAGAATGCCAGAGAAGGGACCAGGAGTCCAAGAACAGCACATGAAGTCAGTTTAAAAAGAAGCTATGAATCAGTGGAAGGAAATATAAAGCAAGGGATATCAATGAGGGAGTCTCCTGTATCAGCACCATTAGAGGGTAAAATGTTTTTAGAACATTATTTAAATACATTTAATTTTGTATATTGTGTGCATTGTTGAATCGTGTTCAATCTCTGATTTCTACCTGAAATTTATATTTATATTGATATAACTTAAATTTTATATTATTACATCAATGAATAAATCATATGACACATGAGAGCAGAAAGAGGTAAAAACTGAATATAATTAATCATAACAGTGCCTATTAGAATGCTCATGTTTGAATTGTTCATACCATTTGTAGATTACCTCGTATTTGAGTTTAAGAATGTAAAATTTATTATGAGAATTTTTTTAAGTGAGGTTAATAAAGTGATGAGTGATAGATACAGCAAAGACATGATTTTGAATCCCAGCTTCACCCTTTCCTCATGGATTTCTCTGGGTTTATTTCTTATGGAAATTAAGGGATTGTACCCACTATTGCCTGATGATTAGAGGCAGGTGTCTGAACTGGTGCTGATGATATGATGTTCAGTAAATTATCACTTTGGTTTTGTTAATGACTTACCTTCTTTAAATCATAACCTGCTTCCAATGCATTTTATTGTAGGTAAAATACTAAAAGCAGGCTAAATTATTTTCTAAAAAGAGAATTTTCTCTAATAAAACAACTATAAGAACTCATTTACCCTTACTTTAGGTAAATGTGTATGGTTTATTCCAGTCTTTGATTCATATTTATTGGTAGTATAATGTGAAACTTGTTGGGAGGTTATTTACAACTCTTTCATTTAGATTTGCATATTTTGTTGTTTTTTCTATTTTTATGACAATCGTATTTGATGTTTTTCCTTTTTCTCAGGTATATTTCAAAGTTAAGCAATGATTTCCAATCCCATATGTGCTTTGCTCTTGATAAAGAAGCATTGGGATTTTAGATTTCACTTTGAAGTGTCTTTGTTTCTTTTTTGACTTATACTAAGGTACTTGTGGCCATTTTGTAAATTTTGGAAAATGTGTGCAAAGATCTGTGTGATGTCATATTGGGTATTTCTGACTTGTTTTTCCATGATATTCTTTTGGATAATTCACAAATTTAAAACAATGTCTCTTCCTTCATAGAGCTTTTATCAAAAATACATACTGTAAGGACAGTACTAAGTATATATGAACAGACACATACGTTATGTTTAATAAATGAATTTCTTGTTTTGAAAGGACTCATATGCCGAGCATTACCCAGGGGGAGCCCTCATTCTGACCTCAAAGAAAGGACTGTGTTGTCTGGCTCTATAATGCAGGGTAAACTTGCTGCTTATTTTGCTTTTTATTTATAGCTGGCTTGCTGGCAAAGTATTTTGACATTAGTTTTCAGAGCATGAAACCTGTTTTTTTAAAGATATTTTCCCTTTTGAAATGTTGTTTTGATTACAACTTTTCTGCCATCTCTCCCTGCACTGCAGTCTATTGGAAGATGATAGTTGTCAAATCTGTGACTATGATGAATGATGCATTATTATATCTTGAATAACCTTAAAAATAATGTTTGCTAAATACTTATTTGAGGATCTACTATAAACAGAAAACTGATTAGAAAACTGATTAAAATTATGCAAAATATGCATATTAGAATTTATCTTTATGTAGGGGCAGATACCAGGGATTGAACTCAGGGGCAGTCAGCCACTGAGCCACATCCTCATTCCTATTTTCTGTTTTATTTAGAGACAAGGTCTTGCTTAGTTGCTTTGGAACTCAGGATTCTCCTGCTCAGCCTCCGAGCTGCTGGGATTTAGAATTTATTATTTTAACCATTTTTAAGTATATGATTCAGAGACATTGTTTGTACAACCATTGCCATTATTTTAATACGTATGTTTCTTAAATTCTTTTTGAAGGCACACCAAGAGCAACAACTGAAAGCTTTGAAGATGGCCTTAAATATCCCAAACAGATTAAAAGGGAAAGTCCTCCCATACGAGCATTTGAGGGTGCCATTACCAAAGGAAAACCATATGATGGCATCACCACCATCAAAGAAATGGGGCGTTCCATTCATGAGATTCCACGGCAAGATACTCTAACTCAGGAAAGCCGAAAAACTCCAGAAGTGGTCCAGAGCACAAGGCCAATAATTGAGGGTTCCATTTCCCAGGTAATTAGATCTTTTTTGGTACTGGGGATTGAACTCAGAGGCACTCGACCACTGAGCAACATCCCCAGCCCTATTTTGTGTTTTATTTAGAGACAGGGTCTCACTGAGTTGCTTAGCGACTTGCCTTTGCTGAGGCTGGCTTTGAACCTGCAATCCTCCTACCTCAGCCTCCCAAGCCACTAGGATTAAGATCTCTCTTTTTTGTTAGCAGTTTCACTTTAGAATGACATTTATGAAACATTTAAAAAATCATGACTTAATACTTATACACAGTTCTTATCATGCCAGGCTTCTTAGAAGTAAATCTGAAACTTTTAAGTACTTTATTATCAGTTTTTGTTTTATCCATAGCATGGAGGGAGTAATGTGGGAAAGTGTACAGTCAGGGTCAGTGGGTTGTGATTGAGGCATCTACACAGACAATAAACGTCACCATAGCAAATAATAACTGCCATGGGTCAGACCTAGACCTGAGATGGAATAATAATCCAGATATCTTGACTACCTATAATATTTGTTTCTTTCCCTTTAGGGCACACCAATAAAATTTGACAGCAACTCAGGTCAATCTGCCATCAAACACAATGTCAAATCCTTAATCACGGGGCCAAGCAAACTACCCCGTGGAGTGCCTACACTGGAAATCGTACCAGAGAACATAAAAGTGGTGGAACGGGGAAAATATGAGGATGTGAAAGCAGGTGAGCCAGTGCGTTCCCGGCACACATCGGTGGTGAGCTCTGGCCCCTCCGTTCTCAGGTCCACGCTTCATGAAGCTCCAAAAGCACAGCTGAGCCCGGGAATTTACGATGACTCCAGTGCTCGGAGGACCCCTGTGAGTTATCAGAACACCATATCCAGAGGCTCGCCTATGATGAACAGAACTTCTGAAGGTATTTAAATTTAAGTGAAGTACCTAATATTTATTCAAGTATGGGGTATAATGAAGTCCAGAAATGCCCTAGAGTAGGTATATTTTTCAAGTAGATTTTAAGTCCATTGGGTAAGGTTTTCTGAAACTCAGTTTTAGCAGTTGTTTTTCCAGTGGTAGTGTGATATGGTAGTTAAAAGTTTGGTCTCCAGAGCAAGACTGCTTAGGCTTGAATTAAAGTTCTTACTTATAAACTTAGACAAGTTACTCAAATTGTCTGTGGCATAGTTCCTCATCTCTAAAGTGGTAATGTACTACTAAGACCTACCTGGATTTTTGTGATGATAAAATAAGGCAGTACATTTAAAGACCTTAGAATAGTGCCCTGTATATAGAAACAACTGAATAAATTTTAACTATTCTTATTATAACCCCATGCTGCTGGCAGCTACATCACTAGATAAAAGGTGTTGATTTATTACTAGGTGGTATCTGCAACAGCCTAAGACCCTGAAAAATGCATCCACGTATTTTAAATTTTATTGTAATACATATTTATTGGGCTCATGTGCATGGTACTGGCCTGGACAGTGAGATACAAAGATGAAGAGTGAGGGGGAGGGGGCAAAGGGAATGAGAGCAGGAAGGAAGTGCCTAGTTATGGATAGGGGAATGAAACCAAACCTTTGGCTATAGTTTGGAAGAATTGAATTGCCCTGCAGAGGGAAAAGGCACCCCACACTTGAGCAATTTGGGACTTGGAAGTGGGGGGTGATAAACCAGTGTGGTTTTTCGGTTTTGACACACAGATTTGTTTAATCATGGTGAATTTTTACTATTATAATTTTAGTAACTAGAAGGTGGTAGTGTTGAGCCAGGCGTGGTGGTGCAAGCCTGTAATCCCAGCACTTAGGGAGGCTAAAACAGGAGAATCGCGAGTTCAAAGCAACTCAGTGAGACCTAGTCTCTACATAAAACACAAAATAGGGCTGGGGATGTGGCTCAGTGGTCGAGTGCCCCTAAGTTCAATCTCCAGTACCAAAAAAAAAAAAAGGTAGTGATGTTGTAAAACATTGTGTGTGTACTTAATGCCACTGAATTATACCATTTAAAATGGCTGAAATGGCACATTTTATGTTACATATATTTTACCACAAGGTGCTGGCTGCAAAGTGCTTGCATATCGTAGGCATTGATGAGACAACCTTACCACTCTGAATAATATCATTTAGACAAGGAAAAGCTGGAATAGGAAGGAGAATGGATGTTGGCGAGGTAATGAAAAAGTCACTGTGGAAGAGCACAGCAAGGGAAAAATGTAACTTAAAATTGACAAGTAGCCAGGAAGTTGGATTATATAGGCAAAGAGAGGAAATTGAAGCCAGGTGTTGGGGTCACACCTACAAGCAAGGCCAACGAGGGCAACTTAGCAAGACTGTTCCAAAATAAACTTTATGTAAAAGAGCTTGGGTTATAGCTTATTGGTAGAGTGCTTGCCTAACATGAGGCCCTGAGTTCAACCCCCAGTACGGGGCAGGGGGGGAGGGATTGAGATTTGCTACATGTGGGTCCAAAATAATTTAGAATATTAATCCATACAGAAAGCAGAATCATTTGTAATAGAATTTAATCTTAACCCAAGGTGTTATAGTAATGGTGCTATTGTTCTCAAAGGTAGCAGTCTTCTTTAGATCTCAAGGCTTCTACTAGCTCTTTACATTTGAATATTTTGCAAGATTGAATATTAAATGTTTAAGGGGAAAGAGCTCAAAATATATGAATATAGTCTTAAGAGATGGATATGATCATACTTTGCAAGTTTTCTTAAGGCTTTGTGGCATTGGCTCTTTTTTCCAGTTACGATCTCTTCTAGCAAGTCTACCAATCATGAAAGAAAGTCGACACTGACCCCTACCCAAAGGGAAACTATACCAGCTAAGTCTCCAGTGCCTGGGGTAGATCCTGTTGTGAGCCACAGCCCGTTTGATCCCCATCACAGGGGCAGTGCTGCAGGAGAAGTTTATCGGAGCCACCTTTCCACACACCTGGATCCAGCCATGCCCTTTCATAGGGCTCTGGATCCTGGTAAGCATGACACGTAGTGAAGTGAGAGTTAAGACAAAGAAAAAACTTTTTAAGCTTTCTATGATAGTATAATAGGCAAATAATTATACATGTCACTAGTGTACAGCTCAGTGAATTTTTGCCAACTGAGCATCCCATGTTACCAACACCCAAATCAAGACATAAGATATTGGTCTGGGGTTGTGGCTTACAGGTGAGTGCTTGCCTATCATGTGTGAGGCACTAGATTTGATCCTCAGCACGTTAAAAAAAAGTTATTGTGTCCATCTATAATTAAAAATATTTTTTTAAAAAAAGAAAATATTGCCATCACCCTTTAGAGAACTAAAAATAATAGATATCTGAAAAACCATATTTGATGGAAGTTGGTGAGCTGATTGGAAAAGTAAGTTAGTGTGAAGAAATACTTTATAATGACACAGGCATACCCTTAAAATGTTAATTACAATATAAATAGACATTCATTTACCAGTGTGTTGATCTGAGGCCTAAGGCCTTTTCCTAGAGTGTCAATTAAATCTTGCCTTTCTAACATTTCCAGGTTTGGCTTTTTTTTTTTTTTTTTTTCAGCGCAAGTAAAATTTAAAGACAGTCAAGTAATCCAAATACAGAATCATTCTAGCTATTTTTCCCAGTTCTTTTGAGTTATATAGACAACACTTGATTCAGTTTCTTTATTGAGTCTTTACCTAGCAGCCAGCCAACTTGCTTTTCAGAGAAACAACTCTTTCAATCCTCTTTCATCGATTTCTGGATTATTTCATTAAATTATACAATTTAATAACACTTGTAGCTAGAAGAAACTTGTGAGCACATATCAGTGATGTTGGTAGACATGGTTCAGGTAGGTGCAAAAGATGGTTCTGGTAGGAGCAGAAGTGTGCATGTAACCAGAGAGCAATGTGTGACTGAAGGAGAGGAGCAAGAACATTACATTTCAGAGGAATTCAAGCTTGGTACAGAGAGCCTCCCACTAACTATGGTTTGTGTCACTTACCATTTTTGACTTTGTTGTGGTGAGAAGGTGGTAGGCAGTGAGTAGAAACCATGCTTCAAAGTGTGAATGTGAATCTTTTCCAGGTTAGCAATATTTAGTATGAACACCTCTCATGAGCTACAGCTCCTAGTCGTTAAGGGGAAGCCACCAGTACTGTATGATGTACTGTCTTCCTATGATGTTCAGGAGGTTAGGTATATAAATGTATTTTCAGTTTATGTTACTTTCAACTTAACAATGGGTTTATTGGGAATATAACTTTGTAGTAAGTTGAGGAGCAACTATACTTGGAAAACTGTCTCCCTAACACCTGACTTGGAGAAGCAAACATTGCAGAAAAGGTATCAGTGGTTTTTCTAGGGAGAGCGTGTACATTTTGTTCTTAGACAAAGTTGTACATAATTTCTGTTTAGTGACTATCATAGTCCTTTTATTTTGTAGCAGTTTTCTTTGCTTTTCATTTTCAGCCTAAGCTGGATTATAAATATTTTGAAGATAGAGAAGTTATCTTCTTTTTTTACCATACCAATTCATCTCTTCACAATCTTTTGTCCTACTGAGTGAGAAATTGCCAAAGTATAGTAAACCAAATCCTGCTGCCACCTTTTTCTGTAAAGTTTTATTACAACACAACCATACCCATTCATCTGTTTTGTCCGTAGCTGCTTTTATGCTATTGTGACAGAGTTAAATAGTTTTGTCTTAGACCTAAAAAACCTAAGATATTTATCATCTGACCCTTTATAGAAAAAGTCTGATAATCTGTGCTTCAAACATGCACAAATTAAATGCTTGTAGAATGATTATTTTTATGTCTAAAAAAAGTAAAGTTGCTATGTCACAAAGTGTTTCATATATATTTCCATTTGTTTGTATTGGACAATCAGTGCTAAAAAAATAATTTTATTTGTGAATTGGGGACGTAGCTCAATGGTGGAGTGCTTCCCTAGCATGCTTGAAGCTCTTGGTTCAGTTCTAGCATTAAAAAATAAGAAAGGAAATAAAGAAAAATTTTACATTCAAACACAGCTCTTAAGAGACTTCCAGTGAAAACATAACAGAGTTATGTATCAAATATTGAAAATGAAACTATTTGAGAAATTTTTAGCTACTGTTCTTCCCTTTCCCATTACACCTAGACATTAGAATGCATTAAAATTTCAAGGGCTAAAATGAATCCACCTTAATTCCTATGCCAAGTGATAGTTGCCTGTGCTCTAACTCGCAGATGATTTTTTTCCTCACTGTGTGTGATATTTGGCAAATGTATTCTACCCAGGACAAAACTTAATGCCTTTCTCTTATTCTTCACTCAGCAGCTGCTGCTTACCTGTTTCAGAGACAGCTTTCACCTACTCCAGGCTACCCAAGTCAGTATCAGCTTTATGCAATGGAAAACACAAGACAGACAATCCTAAATGATTACATTACCTCACAGCAGATGCAAGTGAACTTGCGCCCAGATGTAGCCAGAGGACTCTCCCCACGAGAACAACCACTGGGTCTCCCATACCCAGCAACAAGAGGCATGTGTTTTTTAGTTTAGATTTCACAGAATTATTTTAATGAGTAATTAATAAATACTTGTTGAATGAATGATGGAAAGAAAGGGTTTTAAGGGTTAGTCTCCATAGACTAACCCTTAAAAGTGAACATAGTAATGTATGAATATTAGGCGTTTTGGTGAAAACTGAAATAACCAGAATCATTGTGCTAGGTGTTAGGGTTAGGGTTAGGGTTATTTTACTAGTTTGCTCTTTTTAATTTGAACATCCCTTAAGATTACTGTTGTAGAGTATAGTATTTAATATTCTTCTCTAGATTTAAAGAAGATTAAAAAGTAATGATGATCCTAAACCTATCTATCTATCTATCTATCTATCTATCTATTTTGGTGCTGGGGATTGAACTCAGGGGTACTCACCACTGAGCCACATCCCCAACCCTATTTTGTATTTTATGTAGAGACAGGGTCTCACTGAATTGCTTAGCACCTCACCATTGCTGAGGGTGACTTTGAACTCATGATCCTCCTCTCTCAGCCTCCCAAAGTGCTGGGATTACAGGTGTGCGCTCTAAACTTTTTTATTTATGTTGTATACAAATTATCATTGGATTATACAGATAGACAAAATCCAAAAGCCATGTATAGTTGTATATCTTTATAATAAATGCTTATATAAATTGTGTTTGTCTTTTGGATAGGAATCATTGACCTGACCAATATGCCTCCAACAATTTTAGTGCCTCATCCAGGGGGAACAAGCACTCCTCCCATGGACAGAATCACTTATATTCCTGGTACACAGATTACTTTCCCTCCCAGGCCATACAATTCTGCTTCTATGTCTCCAGGTAAGATGCTGCAGTCACACACTTCTCTAGTAGACCAATGTGCTTGAGTTTTACAACCTACTAGACTTTCAATATTTGGGCATTTTTTCCCCATTTGGTTTGTTCTTTTTCATTTTCATTTTTTCATTTAAAAAAATTTCTTTCATTTGTAAATTTCAAAAACTGTACTTGATTAGGTTGACATTTTTGTCTTTAAGTTGCGGATTCATATGTTTTACAGGACACCCAACACACCTTGCAGCAGCAGCAAGTGCTGAGAGGGAGCGAGAGAGAGAGAGGGAACGGGAGAAGGAGAGGGAGCGTGAACGGGAGCGGATCACTGTTGCTTCTTCTGACCTCTACCTGCGACCAGGTCAGTGAAAGGCTCTGCTCCTCCCTCCTAAGGACAAGTTTTGGTAATCTAGTGTTGTGGTGCATTGTGCTTAAAGCTCTGAGGGGCAAATAAGAATTTGAATGTGAAAAGTACATTATAGGGCTCAAGTGAAATGCACATGAAAGTGCTATAGAAGTTGGGATGGGGAAAAGATGAATTTGATACAGTATTATGAACTTGCCATGGCAAAGGTATCATTTTGATTGGCCCAAGTGGCTGACCTCAGATGGGCCTGAAGATACTAGACATAGTGCTCTTAAAACCAAAAGAGCAGGCCAAACAAAGGTTCTAGAAACGAAGCTGTAACTATGCCCCAGTTTAAATGGGGAATGGAGAATACATTTAGAAGTTGTGTCACGCTCTGAATGAGGGATTGCCAGACTATAGCTTGTGGGCCAAATTGAATGACAATGAATTACATCTTAAATTACAATGTAGTGTTGCCATTCTGTTCAGGAAGCAGGTGACATGATCAGAAGAACAGTTACAAGAGAGTGGCACAAGATGGATTAGAACCCTGAAGGTCCACAGTTGCATGGACTGGTGCCAGGAGGTCAGAGAAACTGTCAGTAGTTCACAGTGGTGAACTGGTGGTCTGAAATATTCTGACATAGGGAATGGCCAGGAAGGAATTCCTGGGAAGAATATGAAAGTAGAATCAAAAGGTCTTAACAATAACTAGATATGGGAAGTGGGGAAGAGATGAGAAGCAACTTTGGTCTGCAGTTAAGACAGAGCACGTAAGCCAGCAGCACAGTGGTGCATGCCTGTGATCCCAGCAACTTGGGAGGCTGAGGCAGGATTATCACTAGTTCAAGGCCAGCCCCAGCAACTTAGCAAAACCCTGTCTCAAAAAGTAAAAAAGGGGGCTGCGGTTGTGGCTCAGTGGTAGAGTGCTTGCCTCGCACGCATGAGGCACTGGGTTCGATCCTCAGCACCACATACAAAATACATAAATAAATAAAATAAAGCTTGTTTAAAAAAAAAGTTAAAAAGAACTGGAGATATAGCTCAGTGGTAGAGTACTTTCCTAGCATGCATAAGGCCCTGGGCTCAATCCCTAACACAACAAATCAAACAAACAAAAAACCCACATAAAACAAATGGAGCACAATTAGTGAAAACAAAGAGAGAATGGTTTTTTATTTTAGACATACTATATCCAACACATATTTGGGGCATCTGTTCTTAACCATGATACACTTTTCTGAATCAGATCATTTACCCTGTGTTGTCCAATATATATGACCTAGCACACAGGAGAAAAAAAGAGCTTGGAGATGCTAACAGATCTCTAGGAGTTGAAACTGTGACTTGAGTGAGACTTCCAAATTCAAGACTGTGAAGAGAGAAGTAGATCAGTCTTTTTTAGATGTTTCTGGAAGTGCTGATATAGGTGTAAAGAACAAGAATCAGAGAGAGACACGCTTAGAGGGGTAGGTGCAGAGCTGAAGACACAGTGGCAGGAAGGTGTCACAATCATATTTTTTATTTTGTTGGGTGGGTTTTTTTTTGGGTTTTTTTTGGTATCAGGGATTGAACTCCGGGGCACTCAACCACTGAGCCACATCCCCAGCCCTATTTTGTATTTTATTTAGAGACAGGATCTCACTGAGTTGCTTGGTGCCTCGCCTCTTTGAACTCAGAATCCTCTTGCCTCATCCTCCCTAGCTGCTGGGATTACAGGCGTGCACCACTGTGCCCGGCCCACAGTCATGTTTTCGTGGGGGAGAGAGCCTTTGAAATCATGTTTATGGCAATATGTGGAAGAAATCCCAAAGCTAGTCATCATATTTGATGCTGTCATATTATTTCTGAGAAAATACCTTAAACACTTGAGTGGTTGCAAAGCCTGAACACATTTAAGTGTAACCCATTATCTGTATCAAATCAAAGTCAGTAGGAGTCTAACCACAGGAAATACAAACACCATAAATTATCTCAAGCCTTGAAGAGGTAAAGTTATTAGAGCCAAGCTTCTGGGGAAGGCATTGTGGATGATATTGCAAGAGAAAGCTTGCTTAGAGAAACGGTTACCTGCAAAGGACAGTAAAGAAGTAAAGTTGAAAGAATTATTGTTGGGCTGGGCGTGGTGGTGCATGCCTGTAATCCCGGCAGCTAGGGAGGCTGAAATGGGAGCATCAGGCTGAATCGCAAGTTCAAAGCCAGCCTCGGCAACGGTGAGATGCTAAGCAACTCAGTGAGACCTTGTCTCTAAATAAAATACAAAATAGGGCTGGGGATGTGGCTCAGTATCTGAGTGCCCCTGAGTTCAATCCCTGGTACCTCCTACCCCCCCCCCCCGCCCAAAAGAGAATTATTGTCATATGAAGTAGCTTCAAACACTAGTTGTAGCAGTTGTATATTATTTTCATTATGATACTTAGAAAGTTTTACCCAGTTTGGAAATCAAAAAACACACCAGAGATGGGCTGGGGTTGTAGCTTCGTGGTAGAGCACTTGCCTAGTGAGGCACTGGGTTTGATTCTCAGCACCACATATAAATACATAAATTAAGTACAGGTCCATCAACAACTAAAAAATATATATATATATGAAAAACACAAACACACCAGAGTTTGGAGGAACCTGTCTGATTTATATTAGTGCTTCATTGTTGATGCTATTTCTGTTTCTCTATAGATAAGATTGAAACTAGTCACAAAAATGGAAATGACAGTAAATTATAAACTGATGTTTTGTTTCAAGCTACCTGTGGGCTTTATTGCATCTTTATTGAGGAAGGCCAGAAAGTAGAATATCCAGTTTCTTATCTCATATTCCTTTTCTATTTAGTAACATTAGAAAATAAACAATCCATAAATATTACTACCTATTACCACTAGCTTCTCCCTAATAGCTTATCTTTCTTACTTTTTTCTTTTTTGCCCCTGCAGGCTCAGAACAGCCTGGCAGACCTGGCAGTCATGGATATGTTCGCTCCCCTTCTCCATCAGTAAGAACTCAGGAGCCCATGTTGCAGCAAAGACCCAGTGTTTTCCAAGGAACCAATGGAACCAGTGTAATCACACCTTTGGATCCAACTGCTCAGCTACGAATCATGTCAGTCTCTTGTGTGCATTTTGACTAAAAGAATGCTGTAATCTCTTACATATATATTTACGACTGTAATAATCAAGACTTTCTAGTCACTAAACTTCTTCATTCCTTTTTTTGGTTTGTTTTTTGCAATTTGTCCATCTCCCCATCACACACACAGACACACAAACACCAATAAATTGTCTTCTCTTCACAGAGCTGTAATTTGGTTTTATTTACAGGCCACTGCCTGCTGGGGGCCCTTCAATAAGCCAAGGCCTGCCAGCCTCCCGCTACAACACTGCTGCGGATGCCCTGGCTGCTCTTGTGGATGCTGCAGCTTCTGCACCCCAGATGGATGTTTCCAAAACAAAAGAGAGTAAGCATGAAGCTGCCAGGTTAGAAGAAAATTTGAGAAGCAGGTCAGCAGCAGTTAGTGAACAGCAGCAGCTAGAGCAGAAAACCCTGGAGGTGGAGAAGAGATCTGTTCAGTGTCTGTACACTTCTTCAGCCTTTCCAAGTGGCAAGCCCCAGCCTCATGCTTCAGTAGTGTATTCTGAGGCTGGGAAAGATAAAGGGCCTCCTCCAAAATCCAGATATGAGGAAGAGCTAAGAACCCGAGGGAAGACTACCATTACTGCAGCTAACTTCATAGACGTGATCATCACCCGGCAAATTGCCTCGGACAAGGATGCAAGGGAACGTGGCTCTCAAAGTTCAGACTCTTCTAGTAGCTGTATGTATCTCAATCTGAGTTTCACAATGTGATATCTGAGTAAAGAATTACTTTATTCTTTAGGTAAAGCAGAACTATATGGCATAAAAGAATCCTAATGCTTGATGATAAATGTAAGAGAAAAGATTTTGTGGATTAGTATAGCAAAATGTGTCTTCTAGTTTTATTATGATTTAGATATCCCTGTTTCCTAAGTACAATGTATTTTTCAGGAGAAAACTATACCTTCAAGAGAACTAAAGTTGAAAAATGGATAGAGAGGGCAGAGCATATTAACATGTTCTAAAACAGATTTTTTAATTTTTTCTGGATGTAGTGGTACACACTTATAATCCCAGCAACTTGGGAGGTGGATGCAAGAGGATTACAAGTTCAAAGCCAACCTCAGCAACTTCACAAGACCTTCAGCAACTTAGCAAGACCCTGTCTCAAAATAAAAAATAAAGATGACTGGGAATATTCCTCAGTACCAAAGAATAGGAAATAAAATAAAACACTGATTTTTTTTTTAAAGTGAGATTACCTTATTATTGGTGATTGACATTTATTTTGCACCTTTCTTGAAAATTGCATTTTGATCCAGTCTGGTTTGTCACACTGGTGTCTGCAAGTAAGAATTCATAGATCTATACTAAAATGCTAGAAAAGTTACTTTTTAATTTTTATTTTTAACTGTTGCCTAAATTCTACATGGAATTCCAGAGAAAAACAAGCAGGTATTTAAACAAGGAGCTAATAATTCAAGTAAATTAATCATATAATCATCTCTATTATCTTCATTAAAGGAACTGAATAGTATTGGAGATAGAAAAAAAATACTTCTTGTGTAGCAGAATGAAATGTGCAGTTCTTTTTATCTCCAAATATCCACTTGCCAACTTTAAAACTTGTAACTAGGTGTATTCCATTGCTAAGGTTTTATGAGAGAAGGGGGGACAGCTTGGTAGTGTTGTGTAGAAGAAAGACTTCCTTTTAACCTGGGATCAGGAAAATCTACAGCATAGGTTTTCAACATGCAGAAAATTGCTAGCCAAGGAAGAAAGGTAGTTGTATGAATGGGTGTTTTGGAGAGTGATACCTCCCACCCCCAGGCTTCTGGATCACAGTAGTATAATCTCTGGATTGCATAATCACTGGACTAAACACTTCTTTTCATTTTGCATCACAAAACACACCTTGCTGTAGGAGTTTGGTTTTCAACAGGTCTGAAAATCCTGGTTTGTTCTGTTCTTTTCTTTTTTTCTTTATTTTGGTACCAGGGATTGAACCCAGGGCTACTTCACAACTAAGCCACATCCTCAGCGCTATTTTGTTTATGTAGAGACAGGGTCTCACTGAGTTGCTTAGCGCCTCGCCGTTGCTGAGGCTGGCTTTGAACTGGAGATTTTTGTGTCTCAGCCTCCCAAAGTGCTGGGATTACAGGTGTGTACCACTGCGCCCGACTGGTTTGTTCTTTTCTGAGTGTTAATGTTTTATCACTGGGCACTGACTTGCTCGAAGTTCAAGACTAGTGACAGTCACTTGGTCTGGTTTTCAGTTTGACTCTTGAGAGCCTTCCTCACCCTGAAATGAAGCACATTTTCCTCATTTTATCTTTAAGCCTTAAAGAGCAATGTGAACAAGGTTTGGGATTAGACTTTCTATTGACACAATATTGTTAGTATTGAATGGATTTAGGATGTTGGTTTCTAACAGTGGATATGGAAATTGCAGATTAGTATAATTTTAATAATTAGTATAAACTTAGAATATAGTGGTTTATTTTAGTTCCTCAATGATAATTTTCATCCTGTTTATCAGGTTTCTCGTCTCCTGAACTTGTATACTTTTAATATCCATGACCTGCTTGGGGGTAGTTTAGCTGAGAACTGGAGGAGCAGGATTGGTGAAGTCACAGAGTTCAATTAACACCATGTCCAGCTAGGGTTATAATACCCCTTTTTCAGACTTGAGAAAGTCCTGATACTGCCTGTAGGTGTAAAGAGTCTTCTAAATCTGGGCGCGGTGGTGCACACCTGTAATCCCAGCACTTTGGGAGGCTGAGACAGGAGAATCGCGAGTTCAAAGCCAGCCTCAGCAATGGTGAGGCGCTAAGCAACTCAATGAGACACTGTCTCTAAATACGACACAAAATAGGGTTGGGGATGTGGCACAGTGGTCAAGTACCCCTGAGTTCAATCTCTGGTACCCAAAAAAAAGAGCCCTTTGAAGTTAGAACATTCCTAAGCAGGAAGTTATATCTGCCCCTCTCAAATTTCTCAGCTCTGAGGCCATGGCAGGACTGAAAAGCAGAGTGTATGTCCTTAGCATAGCCCATTTTCTTTGGAATTACATACATCCTAGAGAGCGCTCTTCTCTCTCATGGGCATCCTTCCTTTCTGTGAATTCAATTCCTTCTAGATATTCCCTACCATTCCCATTTATTTTCACAATATAACATGGTGCTAAAAAATTATTTTGAGTAATTTTTGTCATTAGTACTCCAGTTATTTGAGAAAATCATTGTACAATGTTATATAATCCATAGTTTTAAAACCATCATGGTAATGAAGCAGCTTTGTAGCCTCAAACCTTTTCTAAGAACAGATTGTCCCATGAAATGGAATTGTTGGTATCAATTAACTGCTGAGATCTACTCTCTCCATTATTTATTAATCTCCTCTGATGAATGTTTCCCCGGTGATTTCTTTGCAGGCACTCAGGAGATTATCACAAGTCTATTTTCTGTTCTGTCCCATCTCACTGTTTATTGTGGGTTTTTAAAAAAGATGTTAGAATCCCACACAATTTCAGAAAACCCTATGCCTTACAGAGATTAGGAACACCAAGGCACCTTTGGTACAGTCCACTGGGTTGCACAAGTTTTACCATTAACCAGGAAGACCACTGGACATCTCCTAGCAGAGAAAAAAACTAAAATATGCAAATAGGTTTGAAGAACTTGGACTTTTGAAACTTCTCAGGGATTCGTTTTAAAATAAGATTCTTTTCTTAAAGTATCTTCTCACAGGTATGAAACACCTAGTGATGCTATAGAAGTCATAAGTCCTGCCAGCTCACCTGCACCACCCCAGGAAAAACTGCAGGCCTATCAACCAGAGATTGTTAAGGCAAATCAAGCAGAAAGTAAGTCTTTTTTTAGCCACTATTGACATGTTACTGTATTTACATTTATTGTTTGCCTCAAAATTATCTCTGTGCCATGCTAAGAAATAACTTATTTTGTTCGTTTCAGGGTCATCTTATGTGAGTCTGCTTTTAAAAAGTTTAAGATTGCACTAAGGAAAAGCGACTTTTTTTAAAAAAATATTTATTTTTTAGTTGTAGGTGGACATAATATCTTTATTTTATTTTTATGTGGTGCTGAGGATCGAACCCAGTGCCTCACGCATGCTAGGCGAGCACGCTACCACTGCGCCATAACCCCAGCCCAAAAGCAACTTTTAAGCTATTGCTAATTACTCTTTTCTTTATAGTTTAATGGTATAGAAAATAGTTATTTTGTTTGCCCACTTATACATTCACATTTTATTCTACGAGTCCTCAGACTTATATTGGTAAAAAAATATTTTTTGCATCAAAATTAAGATACATAAACTCTGTGTTTAAAGATTTATACCATACCCTTTTCATGTATTCTTTGGAATTATGTTTAATCTTTGATAATGAATAAAAGACAGGGGCATCCCTGAAGTAAGACATGTGTGTGTTCTGTATTAGCCGATCCCACCAGACAGTATGAAGGACCACTGCATCACTATCGACCCCAGCAGGAATCACCATCTCCACAACAGCAGCTGCCCCCTTCTTCGCAGGGAGAGGGGATGGGCCAAGTGCCTCGGACTCATCGGCTGATCACACTTGCTGATCACATCTGTGTAAGTTTTTCATTATTCTTACTTTTTTTTTGTTGTTGTTTCTTTTTATAGCTTTTTTCCCCCACCAATGGTATTGGTGATTGACCCTGAGGTCAAGTTTTTTTTTTTTTCTGGTACTGAGGATTGAACTCAGGGGTACTCAACCACTGAGCGACAATCACTGAGTTGCTTAGCACCTCACTGTTGCTGAGGCTGGCTTTGAACTCGCGATTCTCCTGTCTCAGCCTCCCAAAGTGCTGGGATTACAGGCGTATGTCACTGCCGGGCTTGGAGGTTGTTAGTTTGAGATAAGGTCTCAGTAAATTGCCCCAGCTGATCTGAACTTGTGATCCTCCTGCCTCACCCTCAGTAGCTGGGGTTACAAGCAGACAGCACTTCACCCAGCCTTACTCCATTTTTGTTGGGGGATATTGATCAGGAATATTAGCACAGCTATAATACATGTTACAACATTTAGAAAACATTCATTGTCTCAGTGGCAGAGCACTTGCCTAGATTGTGCAAGGAATTGGGTTTGCTTCCTAGCACCACAAAGAAAAAAAAAAGGCTTCAATGTGAAGTGTTTCTTTTCCTTTACATTTTATGGGTTTGCTGGCTAACTTGGTAAGGTCTACCACACTCCAGGCTCCTTTTTGCTTTTCTTTTCATTCTATTTTTTGGTGGTGCTGAGGATTGAACCTAGGGCCTTATACAACCGAGGGCCATATACCCAGCCAAGCATTCTGCCACTAAGCTACACTCCATCCCTAATCTCCCAGATCTCTTAAATGATAATTTGTTTCAGTGTTACATGTAAATCTAGGCAAGCTCTTTAACCACCATCCTATACCTCCAGCCCTGACATTTCCTTTTCTAATATATTTAATTTTAATATTTTATTTATTTTAATAATTCTGAGGATCAAATTCAGAGCCCTACACATGGAAAATTGTTCCAGTCCATAGACAAAAAGCATGATGAGAGTCAAATGCTCTGCCACTCAGCTATATTCTCAGTTCAAAGCAACCATCTGTTCAGTTTTTTTTTGTTTTTTTGTTTGGCGGGGTGGGTACTGGGATTGAACTCAAAAGTGCTCAACTATTGAGCCACATCCCCAGCCCTATTTTGTATTTTATGTAGAGACAGGGTCTCACTGAGTTGTTTAGTGCTTTAGTGCCTCACCGTTGCTGAGGCTGGCTTTGAACAAACATGAACTATCTCAGCCTCCCAAAGTGCTGGGATTATAGGTGTGTGCCACCATACCCAGCTTTATTGCAGTTCTGTAGATCAGACCTAGACCTTTTATTTACCAGTGAGTTAAATTTGTGATTATTGGCATGTGTCACTATGCCAGGCTTGTTAGACTCTTACGCTATTTTTTTTGGCAAATAATGAGTTTAATCACTTCCTTCTTTTCTTGTTCACAGCAAATTATCACACAAGATTTTGCTAGAAATCAAGTTTCCTCACAGCCTCCCCAGCAGCCTCCAACTTCTACATTCCAGAATTCACCATCAGCTTTGGCAGCTACACCTGTGAGGACTAAAACCTCAAGTCGCTATAGCCCAGAATCCCAGTCTCAGTCTGTCCTCCATCAAAGACCAGGTTCTAGAGTCTCTCCAGAAAATCTTGTGGACAAATCCCGAGGAAGGTAAATTACAAATCATATGTAAATTCCCAGCAGTAAAACAATTTGAATATATTTAAAAGATAGGGTACTTATTTCTCACAGAAAAAGTTCATTTGCTTTTGTTTCCTGGAAAGTATAAATTGGAATTTTTTCCTCCATATATTATTCTTGGAATTTCCACTATCTGGGCATTTGATGTTATATTGTTTACTGGTTATGAAAAAGTAAAGTTTAGTAGTTGTTTAGGACACTTAGTGCTCCTTCCAAATCATCTGTCAAGCCTCACATGTTGGCATAGGCCTGTAATCCCAGCTACTGAAGAGACAGGAAGATCACAAGTTTGAGGACAGCCTGAGCAATGGAGTGAGACCCTACTCTGTAAACCAAAAAGAAAAAAAAAATCATCTCTCAGTGTTCATCTCACTCATTGTTTTCTGTTAGGGCAGCAGAAATACATGCTTTGAAAGGTGACATTACAGGTAAGAAAGTGGGGCCAATAGAGGCATAATGGGAGGAAGCATTTAATGTGGCAGGACTATCTGGTAAAGAGCCTATTTTCTTACCTGATGTTCTGGATTTAAGAAAAAAGGGGCAGTTTTTTTTGTTCAAAGTGATAGATTAAAAAGTAGCATATGTTTATAGCTAAATAACACAAAGGGAATTAATGAGAACAGGAATGAGATACCAGACTAGGTTGTGGCTCAGCAGTAGAGCACTTGCCTAACACATGTGAGGCCCTGGGTTCAATCTTTAGCACCACATACTAAATGCATACATACATACATAAAATAAAGGTATTGTGTCGGTCTACAACTAAAAATATTTTTTTTAAAAAAATGAGATATCAACAGAACAAAGACTCTGACAAATACTTGGAAGACACATAAGGGTTGATGAACCAGAGTAGTGGAAACCATAGCTGGGAACATGAAGAGAAATCTGTAGTAGGGATGATTCTCCAGACTGCCTGCTAGCCTCTCAAAATTAGTAAAGAATAGAAAGAAGTAAGAATAATGTATATAAGAAGCTGGGCAGTGTTTTAAAAAAAACTTTATTGCAGAATTTTTAAACATACACAAAAACAGTAAGAACAGTATTGTACATCTCCATGTTCCTGTCACCCTGCTTTTGTAATCATCAGTGAATAGCCAGTTTGGTTTCTTTTTTGGGGGTACCAGGTATAAAACCCAGAAGCACTTAAACACTGAGCCACATCCCCAGCCCTTTTTTATATTTTATTTAGAGATAAGATCTCACTGGGTTGCTTCTGGCCTTGCTAAGTTGCTGAGGCTGGATTTGAACTCACGGTTCTCCTTGCCTTGGCCCTGCAAACCACTGGGATTACAGGCGCACACAACTGTACCAGGCTGTACTGGATTATTTTGAAGCAAGTCTTGGACATAATCATTTCAAGAAGCTGGATAATCTTAAAGATAAAAGTATGTTTATTCTCTTTTAACCAAAAAAAGAAAATTAAGTGCAGTTATTAAAGAAAATGAAGGGCTGGGGTGGTGGCTTAGTGGTAGAGCGCTTGCCTAGCACGTGTGACTCACTGGGTTTGATTCTCAGCACCACATATAAGTAAATAAAATAAAGTCCATTGAAAACTAAAAAAACTTTAAAAAAAAAAAAAGAAAATGAAAACCTATATAGCAAAGTCACGGTCCATTCCTGATACAGAGTACTATATAGCAGATTTGGGGCAAATGATGGCATTTATGTAGAGCGAGTCCATCTGACCTTTTGCTTGTAATTTCTACATCACTGTGCCTGTGCTTCTGAGTGAAGCATGTTACATTTATTTCATTAGTCTTAGTAAAATTACCTGGTTTTACAATTTAAACTGTTGTCACAATTCATGTTGTTGTATAACATCAGTAACTGCTTTTTAATCTATAAGCAAAATGAAGAAAAAATTCTCTGTAGTTCTAGTATAGAACATAAATGCTGTAAATCACATAAATATGGCTGGCAGACATTAGGAAGAGAAGAGTAGACACGGAAAAAAGGTAGAAGAATATACATGCTAATTTATTCATTTTTTAAAAAGAAAACAAATGTTGAAGTATGCTGTATAAGGTTAAAATAGACATTAAAGACAAAGATCGTAATAGCTAAAAACATGGAGAAGGTAAGTCAAACTCTTTCATGGAAATAGTTCATAAAAATCAAAAGTAAAGGTGTATATTTAGAGTTCAGGAGGTAAACACCAAAGGAACTAAATATTGCTTAAAATTCAGAACTAGATGAGATTGATTATAAAAGATGTTTAAGAGTAATATGCAGATTTTGAAAGTCACAGGTGGTGCTTAGTGTACATAATTTCCATGTAAAAAGCTTTTAAAAGATTGTGTAAACAATGTAGTTATCTTACTTTCCTCACCAACATGGTATCTAGAGGAAAAACATTAAATTGCAGAGAACCTCTCAGCCCTAAAATGGTGTAACTATAGTATGGGTTCACTAGTCAAAACTCTTAGGTTTCAGTTTAGTACTCAAGTCCTTAATGGGGAAAGACTTGATAAGTTATGACCAAAATAAATAGTAAAACCCTTGAGGGCACAATTGGACTAACTGGCCAAAGAGCAGGTTGGAGTCTGATGTTGAAGTACATGCATACATGCAGAGCCTCAGATGGAGCTGCTGCTGCTGCTGCTTCCGCTATTGCTGTCTTGGTGCTAACCGGTAATGTGACTCCTGAGTCTGTGGAGAAAAGGGCATTTTCAATAATTAGGTATATAGCAAATACCCATAGCAACTTTTTTCTGATAGAAATCAGCAATCTTTACTTCTCCAGAATAAAGTCATGAGTTAACAGTTTCTGTTTAGAGTGATCAGTCAGCCTTTAGAAGGCAATCTAACCTTTTACATGTTACAACAGCAGACCTGGGAAATCTCCAGAGAGGAGTCACATCCCTTCAGAGCCCTACGAGCCTATCTCTCCACCCCAGGTTCCAGTTGTGCACGAGAAACAGGACAGCATGTTGCTGTTATCTCAGAGGGGCACGGAGCCTGCAGAGCAGAGGTGAGTGCACTACCTAACCATAGCTTCTCTGCAGAGGACAGGCTTAGTGCCTTAAAACACATGTCACTGCCCCTTTTTCTCTTTGGCTTATATATCAGGATGGAATTGTTGAGAATATCATTTAAGTCTGTTTTCCAAGTGAGCTAATACTAGTGGATTACAGTGAAAATATCGTATTTAAATAGGTTAGAAAAAAATATGTTCTTTATTACTCTTGAAATTAAATACTTTTTTTTTTGTAGTTGTGGATGAACAGCATGGCTTTATTTTATTTGTTTATTTTTATGCTTAGGATCAAACCCAGTGCCTCACATGTGCTAGGCAAGTGCTCTGCCACTGAGCCACAACCCCAGCCCTCCTCATATGTTTAAAAAAATTAAAAAAAATTCTTTTTGGTGGCGGTCCCTCACTGATTCACCAATGTTACAATTCATTCAATATTACCATTACATTACTATGTACCAAGCATTACAGACAGTATACAGACCAAATTGCTTTACATATATTATCTTTTTCTACTCTAACTCCAACCCTTCTGAATGATTAGATATCTTAGATTTGGCCCATTTCAGCCACTTTTCATACCTTACCTGAGTGATCTAAAATTCACTTCCAGTCAAGTGCTAAATGGGTAGCATGACATTTGAGTTCCCTCAGGACCTGGTTTACACAGCTTTACACTGTATTCTTTTTTCTGAATTCGTTTTCATCTACACTTATGCTGTTTTTTGTGGTATAATACCCTCCTCAATGCTGAAAGGTAAATTCATGATTTACCTCTGGTTAGATTGATAGGAAGGGGAAAGTCCAGTTTTAAACCAAAGTCTGTCTAACTCCAAGAGTATTTCTTAGAATGTTTTATAATTTGTTTATTGCATGTACTCACAGGCAACCAAATAGATGCTGGTGCCTTCAGTGAAATGAAGAAAATTTATTTTTGGAGAGGGAATGATGTTAAATTTAATTATACATTTACATGTTTTTCCCTGAGTATGTATTTTTTTTTAAGACAGGGACCATATCTTAACTCTTCTTCTATCACCTTGTCTTTCTTGACAGATAGTGTTCTTGTGTTTGCATGATGAATGAATCCACATGACCAGCTGAGGCTACCAACAGCCTTCCTTCTGTACACTCTCTGTTATCATTTCTGGCCCTAGCTAGATCTTTGGAGGCCTACAGCTGTTAGAGAGACTTGATTTTTAAAGTGTATTAGTGTAGGAAGCTACCAATGAACTATGAAACGCTTCCATTAAATTCACCTTATCCATTAGTTGGACTGAAATGATTGTAAAAAATGGGCCGTTTTGTTTTTACTGTATAGCTACTCTGTTTATATCCAACTGATGACTGCTTAGGTTAAAACTCTTGCTGTTTTATAGGCAGGTGTGCTGTTAATTAAAACTCTAGTGTTATTAAAAGTAATTCTGTTGGACACAGTGCTGCATCCCTGTAACCACAGCAGCTGAGGCTGAGGCAGAATTGCAAGTTCAAGGCCAGCCTGAGCAATTTAATGAGACCCTATCTCAATTTAAAAATTTTGTTTAAAAAAAAAAAGCTGGGAATGTAGCTCAGTGGTACAGCACTTGCCTTGCATGAAGGCCTTGGGTTTATTCTCCAGTACAGAAAACCCTCCCCCTCAGAAAAGGAACTCTGTAAGCTATTAAATAGCTCCCCAATTTATATTGTAATCATAAATAATTTATGCCATTAAGCAGATAGCACCATAATAAGCTGTTTCTGCCCAGCACAGTGGCACACCCCTGTAATCCCAGCAACTCAGAAGACCTAGGCAGTAGGATCACAAGTTCAAAGTCAGCCTCAGCAACTTAGCGAGACCCTGTCTGAAAATAAATTATAAAAAATTTAAAAAGTGCTGGGAACATGGCAGTGGTTAAGTGCCCCCTGGGTTTAATCCCTAGCAGTAACCTACCATTACCACCCAAAAAAAGGCTGTTCCAAGCTTGCCCACTAATACTCATTTGTTGCATGTTCACTTCTTAAGAGTGCCTACTCTAGATTTATCTATTTTAATCCCAATTTTACAGTTTCATCTTTGAGAACTAAAGCATTCTACTATGCCCTTAACCCATTTTATCTTATCATCCCAAATGTGGAATATCTATGAAAAGTTAAGTAATACATAATTAGGTAGCATAATTATGTAATAATAAGACTATTATTATATACTAATATGACATATATAAGCTCCTAATTATGATTTCCAACCTATTTTAATGCACTGTCTTTTGGGGGGGGGGGTACCTGGGATTGAACTCAGGTACACTTGACCGCTGAGCCACATCCCCAGCCCTATTTTGTGTTTTATGTAGAGACAGGGTCTCACTGAGTTGCTTAGCACCTCGCCGTTGCTGAGGCTGGCTTTGAACTCACAATTCTCCTGTCTCAGCCTCCCAAAGTGCTGGGATTACAGGAATGCACCACCACACCCGGCTGCACTGTGTTATTTTTGTTGAAGTATTTTCAAAATTAAAATCTTGGCACTTACTGGGTTAAATGGTATACTAACTGGCTTTAATATTTTTATTTTTTTTAGTTGCAGATGGATATAATACCTTTTATTTTTATGTGGTGCTGAGGATCAAACCCAGTGCCTCATGCTTGCTACGCAGGCACTCAACTACTGAGCTATAACTCCAGCCCCTGGTCACATAGTTTCTTAACCACAAAACACAGGATGGAGAAGCTATAGTTTTCCAAGTACTCTATGACTATCACCATTATTGATAGGAATGTCCGCAGGTGTAAGAATACTTGATTACAATTAACTGAACTGTGTTCCTAACAGAAATGATTCCCGCTCACCAGGGAGTATAAGCTACTTGCCTTCATTCTTCACCAAGCTTGAAAATACATCACCCATGGTTAAATCAAAGAAGCAGGAGATTTTTCGTAAGTTGAACTCTTCTGGTGGAGGTGACTCTGATATGGGTAAGTGGGATTTCTTTCATTAACCTTGAATAAAACATGCATTAGTAATGGTATTGCCAACATTGCCTCTCCTGTAACTCTTAAGTTTGAAGGGTTTTATAGGGTATCTGATCCATACATCCAACATATCTGATCCTGAGTTCCTTCCCAAATATCTGCCAGTTCACAAGAGTTCCTACTTAGCAGGAACCTGCTCCTTTCTGAACTTGTCCATTTTCTCTAGGACCTAATGCTATGTCTAGGACACTTTTATGTGGGTTTGGATTAACTCTCCACAACTGTGGGGGTTGTTTTGTTGTTTTTAAGTCATTGATTTTAGTTTTTTCTATTTGGGCCATCTCACATGACATGTCTTCAGATAGTTGAAGACTATTTGAAGTCACGTCTTTCATGAGTCTTTTTATCTCTATAAACATTCCCGGTTTCATCAATTGTTCTTCACATCCTTGTTCTGAGTACCCCTGCTATCTCATTCCTCTCCACCAAAAACATTTAGTTTAGCTTTTAAGTAGGTTCTGAGTAATATAATATAGTGTGATATAATCTATTGTAAATTCATCATTATTAAGGTAGCCTAAGACTTTATTACCATTTTTGTTGGCAACCTAAACATATAAGTTATAAGTGCACAAAGTATGAATAGATGTCAAGTTCTCTTAGTGGGTTACTTTTAAATCACACCTTTCCCCTGCTCAAGGCAATCTGTGCTTGCTCCCTTCCAACTACTTTTTCTGTCCTACAAGGATCCATCTGGACCTCAAGTCATTTAGCATTTATATGCAACTCTGACAGACTTACTTTCTAAAAATATAACATCATCAATAATAATGGTAATGAAAGGAGACTAGCCACGTGTGCTAGGCACTATTCTACATATGTATGTATATATAAATTCAGTTAATCCTCACAAACCTACATGCTACATATAATTATCTCCATTTTGTAGATGAGAAAACTGAGACTCAGAGAGGTTTAATAACGGGCGCAGGTTACATAACTAGTAAGTAATGGGGCTGTGGTTTTAAACCCAGGCATTCCAACTCTAGAGTCTATGCTTCCAGTGATGTACTAACAGGCTTCTAACAGTTCTATACTCACAGCATCCTTAGCCAGATTGTTGGTTAAACATCCAATGAAGCTCTATGGCAGAACTTTCCTTTGTGCTGATGTGCATGCATTCATCAGAACCCTCCTGCACTTGGTTACGCAGCACGCTCACTTGTACTATCACCTCAGTCTTATCCATCAGTTACATCCTATGATAGAATCTGTGTAGACTTCCATCTGCTCTGTTTCTGTGATCTACCATCTACTAGTCTCCTGACACTGCCAAAAGAAAGAAAATTGTGGACTCTGAACTGTGAACTTCCAGGTGTATGTGTGTTTAGATCTGTCTCACTTTGTGATTAACTGTTAATTAGCTCTTAATTACTAGATTCTTTTTTTAAGTGGCAAATCATCTCAAAGATATGCCAACCAGAACTATTGTCAGCCTTATAGATACCATATCCCCCTTTTAATATTACAGTTTTCTATCTCAAAGCTTCAGTAGTTTCATCTATTATTTATAGCTTCTCAAATGTCACCAACAACCTTCATGTTGAAATCCCGTCAGAACTCAAAGATAAACCTGTCAAAGCATGGAGATGTAGATCTCAGAGCAGCCAGTTGGGAACTGTTCCACCTTGGTATGGTCTGCGCTTTCCCCTCTAGTCTTTGTCTTGCCCCCTAAGTGGGAAAGAAATTCCCGATGGAGAAATACCATATGGAGATGAAGAAGCCTACTTTTGTTTTCTTCTCTTACTTAGTGTTTTGCATTGTCCTTGGCAGCAGCCCTCATTCATTGATTATACAATTGTTTATTGAGCAGAGTTCTATGTTAACGGGTAGTCTCTACTCTCTAAATGCGCGATGAGACAAGTACTCAACTTTAACATGAAATAAAGTGTATTAATGTCTTAAGGCAAATACTAATAAAATTGCTCTAGAGTCTGGGATATTTTTGAACGTAGAACTCTGACTGTGGAAAGAGGAATACATACTAAAGAACAAGTGGGCTGCAGACCCCAGAGCACTGTTCAGTTCTCATTGGGAAATAGAACTGCAACATCAAAGCCATCAGCACCAGGAGAGGTTTGCTTAAGCTCTTAATTCCATTTTCCCAACAAGGATAGCAATGACTTCATTATTCAAAAACCTTAGTGCTTTAAAACTACCTTTAGCTGGGCATGGTGGCACACACACTGTAACCCCAGGAACTTGGGAGACCAAGTCAGGAGGATCCCAAGTTCAAAGCCAGCCTGGGCAACTTAGACTTCATCTCAAAATAATAAGGGCTAGAGATAGAATTCAGTGATAGAGCACCTTGTGTTCAGTTACCAGTACTGCTAACAATCTGCAGCTTCTGACAGTCAGCCTTTTCCTCTTTCTGCTCTTTCCTTCTGTTCTGTCTCTCAGATGCTACATTCTCCTGTTTTGTTTCTGTTTTTGTTTTTTGTGGTGGTGGTGGTGGTTGTGGTTTGGGGTTCTTTTGTTTTGTTTTTCTTTTCTACTTCTTTGGCAGTTTCTTCTGTCTTCTTAGAAGTTCAGTCTTGCTATGTTGGCCCTTGAGATTGTTCAGGGCTTTTCTCCACTTGCACTGATCTCTCATCCGCTGTGAGGGTTTAAACTATCACTTTGATGCTGGAAACTCCCCAGTTTTATCACCTTTTCCTACATAGCTCTACTTAAGGATCTTTGCAGACCTTATTTCTTCTTCAATATCTTACTGGCTCCTTAAATACCGAAAACTGAATTTACATTCTACCTCTGTACTCACAAAGTTACCTTTACTCTTCTCAGCACTTTCATGGCTTCCTCTGTCAAGTTTGCCACACAGCTCTCACCTACATACCTTTCTTTCCCCTCCTGATCAGTTACCCTTTTTTTTTTTTTTTAACTTTTTTTAGTTGTAGATGAACACAATGTCTTTCTTTTATTGCTTTGTATGTGGTGCTGAGGATCGAACCCAGGGCCCCGCGCATGCAAGGCTAGCGCTCTACCACTGAGCCACAATCCCAGCCCCACCCTATTCTCTCTTAAACAAGGGGTCCTTGTACTTTAACATGCATCACTGTCACTGGAGTGCTTATTAAATATATGGATTACGGTGCTTCAGGAATGTAGAAAATTTTTCATTTTTATCAAGTTGCCCAGGTGATTCTGATTTGCATGGCCTCAGAAAGTACCACACTGAATTGTAAGTAAAGGAAGGGGCACATTCTAGGTAAATATCTAAGTATTGTCATTGGTTGAACTTTATGAAGTTATCTTTAGATGACCATTTTTAATCAATATGCAGGTAATTTTATTGTGATTCACCCAATAACTCAATATTTGTCATATGAATGAGTTTTATTTGACAAACTCTATGGTAACTATAAGGCTGTGTTAATGAGATTTAGTTTATTTACTGTGTTACCTGGTCCAAAAGACCATTATCCATAGCCACTGTTCTAGTTCTTCTTGGAGACTTTTCTCCTCTTCCTCTTATCAGTTTCATGCTTCCCTGATCAGGAAATTTACTTTCTAGGCACACTCTATCATCTTCATTGATGGCTTTCATCCCTAGGTAAAAATTCATCCTCCTGTCATTTGTTTAGCCACCTACTTATTTTCTGCATTCTTCTTTGCCTTTGAAAATTCTCAGCATCAAGTTGAAAGAAGTAGCAGAGACCATTTATGTCCCCAATCTCCTTTCCCCTTATGGGAGAAAATGATTTATAGGTAGTTCCCAGGTTATCTGCTATTTTCATTTAAACTGTGCAAATTATAACTTGCAGTTAGCAGTAATGAAAATCTTTTGTCTTGTCCAGGGAATGTCCTGAGAATGTTTTCAGTTAGCCATGGTAGGAACATAGTCAACTTTATACCCACTGAGGTGGCCTTCCCCTTGATCTAATCTCAGGCTACCTCAAATCCGTTGGTATTATCAGGAGTCATCTTAAAAGTCCAAGATTTCTTCTTTGCTAGGAAGCCTGGATCCTTGTTCTGAAATGACTTTTCCCTATTTGTTTTTCTCCAACAGTGCAAAGTTTCTTTCCTCTTTGTAAATTATGTTACTTCTATTTGGGGTTTCCTACCTCACCTGTTTATGTACTGGTCTCCTTGTTATTCTTTCTTTTTTTAACTATTTCATTTTATCTATATATTAACAGATGAAAAATAAAGGTTGAGATCATGGAAAATAAAAAGGTTAATTTTATTGTAAGATTTGCTTTTTTAGTTTAGTTTTTTGTTTTTTAAATCAGCATACATGATTGTCTCATCTCAATTAGCTTAAATGTTTTTTAAATACAGCAACTGCTCAGCCTGGAACTGAGATCTTCAATCTGCCAGCAGTTACTACATCAGGTAAGATTCAAAATACATTATTTACCAATATGAATTTGGTACAGTACCAGTCAGTATAAAAATACATATTAAGTACTGACTGCATGCCAGGGATTGCTCCAGTGTGCAAAAATGAAATAAGAATTTAGTTAAGGAGTCAAAGTTCTCAGAAGAGAACTAAGATTCAGTACTTCTTGAAAAGGTAATTGAGCAAAGAAATTCAAATGTACTAAGTAACAGTGTAGACATTAGAAAGCTGACAAAAATAAAACCTTTAATTGAATAACAAAAGTGTGGGTGACTGATTCCCTGGGGTAAGAAATACTCCTTGAAGTATTTGCAGATTGAGACAGCTACTGTATGGAGCCCTCAGTGGTGTTCTAGGCATCTTGCTGAGTGTTGTGCAAGTTGAGTGGGCTGGAAGTCTGTTCATTTCCTTGTGTCCTGATAAATGCCTCTCAGAAACAAGCAGAAATGGCTTGGTTGTCTCTTCCAGGCTCAGTTAGCTCTAGAAGTCATTCTTTTGCTGATCCTGCCAGTAATCTTGGTCTAGAAGATATTATCAGGAAGGCTCTCATGGGAAGCTTTGATGACAAAGTTGAAGATCATGGAGTTGTCATGCCCCAACCTGTGGGGGTAGTGCCTGGTAGTGCTAGCACCTCAGTTGTGACCAGCAGTGAGACCCGGAGAGATGAAGGAGACCCATCACCTCACTCAGGTAAAGTTTTCATTTTAGTGATCTGCTGCTGCCTTTCCCAAAGAGCCAATTTATTTGCCAAGTATTGATGTATTATGAAGTAACTTCATTTGTCTTTATGGGCTCAATCGCCTCTTTCTTTCAGAGAGTCTAAAAATGTTGCATAAAACTATCTGCCCACGTAACATGAACTAAAACGATTTTTTTTTTTTAAACCCAGAATGCCGGGCTGGGGTTGTGGCTCAGTGGTAGAGCGTTTGCCTTGCATGTGTGAAGCCCTGGGTTCAATCCTTAGCACCACATATAGATAAATGTAAATAAAGGTCCATTGACAACTAAAAAATATTTTTATAAAAATAAACCCAGAATGTCACCCTCCTAGCATCAGTGTTTTTTTTGTTTCTTTGGAGGGGGTGGGTACTGGGGATTGAACCCAGGGGCACTTTAAGCTGCATCCCTAGCCCTTATTTGTTTGTTTGTTTGTTTATTGGCAGGGCCTCACTAACTTGCTGAGGCTGGCTTTGAACTTGTGATGATCCTCCTGCTTCAGCCACCCCAGTTGCTGAGATTACAGGCATGCGCCACTACATCCAGTACATCACAGTTTTTATTTCTATTTGTTATCTAGTACTTACGTGTACATTATAATGATAAAAAGTATACTTGTTTTTTAATAAAAGTGACTTCCAATTGTAACAAAAATGTTAGGGTCAGTGTAAGCAGAAGCCAGAGATCATATCACCCAGAAAGTAGTACTGTTGCTACTGGATAAGTACTATTCCAGACACATCTCAATGTAGACAGATAAAAAGGTCAATATTAGAGTGAGATCATTTTTACCTCCTCTTGAAACCAAGCATACAAAAACTTTATTGACTCTAAGCTTTTGATGTTTACATACAACCTTTTTCTTATCATTTCAGAATTAATATCTTTTATACTTAAAAAAATTACCTGAAGATCAGCAGTATTTCAGTTTTTAGTTTTGGTTTATTTTCTTCTGTTATCTTCAAGCAAAAGCTCTCTCTATGTTTAAGGAAAAGATTAAAGAGATTAGACATTTTCTTAAACCTACACATAATTAAGCTGAAGATAGTTACTGACTGCTCTAAAAAATGAGCAGTCTTTTCCTTTCTGCTTACCTTCTAGTTTGTGTTGATTTTTAAGAGTCTTTGTGAAGGTTCTAATTGTTGACTGGTATGAAATTACAAGGACCCTGGTTATATAGGATTTGGGATAGGGTGAAATTGTTCTGCTGGGACTGAGAAATTATGCTGGTGACCGGGGCTCTTATCTCTTTTGAGATCTTTGATGTTTTTTTCTAGGGCTTGGGATGTGGTTTAGTGATAAAATGTTTGTGCAGCATACACTGAGGCCCTTAGTTCAATCCCCAGTGTGTTCATACATTCATACATATGCATGTGTTGTTCTAGAGCCCAGTCAAGGCTATCTCACTCCTGTGAACTAAACAGAGCCTGAGAAAATACACCTCTGCTGAGGTCCCATAGTGGCATGAAGGGACATCTGCTGTACACTTTTCCTTTGATGTACTTCTTTCGGTGGTATACTAACCCCCCAATGTCCCCCTTCTGTTTACTTCTCTTAAATTGAGAGCAGAGGGAGTAGGTAGGTAGTGAGAATTTAAGATTTTGCCAGCCTTCTGTTTCTTTAGCATACCTTCCATATTCTCAAGGCCAGCTTTAATGTTTGAAAATTTTCATTTCCTTGGTTGCTACATTTTTAAGTTTATGGTACGAAGATGTACCCCTTTTGTTTTGTTTGCTGCAAGTGAAATTCTGGCTTTCTTTTAAATAGTGCTATTTCACTGTGTAGCAGAATATGGATTTATCATGCTACCATTCTGATTTTTTCACTTAGCATTATGTACTATAATCAACATTAAAAGTTCTCAACTTAAAAATCTCTATCACTACTTAATAATTTAACTTGAATTTCACTTTTAAGGAGGAGTTTGCAAACCAAAGCTGATGAGCAAGTCAAACAGCAGGAAGTCTAAATCTCCTATCCCTGGGCAAGGATACTTAGGAACTGAAAGGCCCTCATCCGTCTCCTCTGTACATTCAGAAGGTGATTACCATAGACAGACACCAGGCTGGGCCTGGGAAGACAGGCCCTCTTCGACAGGTGAGGAGCCCAGTTTAATTGCTAGAAAGCAACTTGTCATTACTTCATCAAAAAGCAGAAACATTTGTAGTGTGGAAAACAATATTCCCATTTCTGTTTCACTAATAAGTTCCACTTTCCAGAATAAAAATTGAATATAATTTTCAAAGTGTTTAATGCAGGGTCTGATACCATAAACAAAGAAGAGCTATGAAGGTAACTTCATCCCTTCTCCATCTGAATTATGCTGATTGGTAGCCAGCATTTGCTATTTGCAAAGCAAGGAAATCTATGGTTTCAGTTCTTTGATGAACTATACCTAAATTTAAATTGCTACTCCTAAAGGTAACTTCACCTTGTTAGCCCTTCGTACAGAAATTCTTAAGGAAATACTAAGAAATCAAAATCAGAAATGGTAAGAATAGTGGTTTTTTTGGTCTTAAGTCTGTAGGTTTATTACATCTACATAAGCTGATAAAACATTAAGAAATATCCTAGTGTTACTTTGTACCTTTTCATAAACTTATTAAATATAATAACTGTGATAGGAAGACTTGCTTTCTATTTATTTATTTTTACATGGTGTTGAGGATCAAACCCAGTGCCTCAAACTTGCTAGTCCAGTGCTCTACCACTGAGTGACAACTCCAGCCTGACTTGCTTTCTTTTTAAATAAATCTGGTATATTTGCTGTGGATTTCAGAAAATTATATACTGTTCTTCACTTAGGGGTTAAAATACACATGTCACCAAAAACAATTTTTTTAAATGTGCCCTCCCCTTGAGATACCAAAATTTTATATTATACCAGTACAATTTAAGGCTTTTGTCTTATAAAATTCTCATGCCACATGTCAAGTAGTTATATATTAGTTTGAAAACTTAAACCTAGACAATATAGCTGCTTCTCACATCTCTTTTAGGAAGAAATTATTAGATCATAGGTGTGATTACTTGATAAAATGGTGTGTTTTATTATTTCAGTTTAAGCTATAGGAAGTGTTCTGGGGACAAAAGATAGCAGCAGAGGTCTTGTTACTTAGTATGCCCCACTTCTAAATCTGCTCAGTAAAATTCTGTAGATAACACAATGCTGAAGTTCCTGGGTCTTCTGAGCATTATACTACTGCATTTCTCTTGAACAGCAAATATACTACTTATGGTAACACTGAAATAATTTTTGGAGGTCTGTTCTTTTGAGAAAAGTAATAGATAAAAGATTCAAGAGCATTTGAATATATACATGTAATATAAAGAATATGTAAGCTCTAGATTGTAATTTCCAACCTATTTTAATGTGCCTTGTCACTTTCATTGAAATAATCACAGAATTAAAAAATTGGGACTTAATGAGTTAATACTCAGTAGTCCCATTCGGATTCTCTATGGAAACACAATAGCAGTTATAGACTTAACTGAGTCTATCCCTGGGCTTTCTCTTCTGGGCTCAGCAACCAACCCTTGTGCTTACTTGCATTATTCATCCTTTTTATACGTGTGCACTAATTGCTGTATATTATTGGCTAGAATCTTAATTGGTGAAATATTAGCTCTTCCATGTTGTATTAACTGTTGTGTGTCAAGATCATTTTAGCAAAGTAATCTTCTGCTACTCCATCCAATGTAGGTTGGACTGGATGAAACAGCATGTATGCTTATGACACTGAAACATCATTTTTCTTTTGCCAGGCTCAACTCAGTTTCCTTATAACCCTCTGACCATGCGGATGCTCAGCAGTACACCACCAACACCCATTGCATGTGCTCCCTCTGCTGTGAACCAAGCAGCTCCTCACCAACAGAACCGGATCTGGGAGCGGGAACCTGCCCCACTGCTCTCCGCACAGTACGAGACTCTGTCCGACAGTGATGACTGAACTGCAGAGGGAAAGGATAGGAAGCAGGGACAGGGGACAGGGGAGGGAGCTTTAGTTTTTTGGTGATTTTATTCTCAGTTGCAGGTCAAAAACCTGTCCTCCCATAACTTGTACCCAGAGACTTCAGGAGAGCCAGGGCCACAGATGAAGAAGAAATGATGGAAATTCATTTGGAAAGTCAAATGGGGGGGAACTGCCTTTGATACAGGCTATTCAGTGGATTATAATAATAGTGGAGGGTTGAAATGTAGTTTCAAAAGTGGACAATTTCTGTTCTTACATCTGTTTATAAAGAAAATCATAATGTCTTTAAATCACTCTTATGTAAATAGATGACCTTTTTGCAGTGTATCCCCTTGCTGTAGTATCTGGTGTACTTATGTTCCAATCAGCGCATCAACGTTGGGGGTAATTTTTTAAAATCTTTTTGTCTATCTTTTTAACCTTAGCCTTCTAAACAACCTCATACAGCCCAGTTATAATGTTGGCTGTCACGGGCATTGTACTTTTATCTGGTTTTGTTTTCTCTAAATTCAGCTTCCCGGTGATGTTTAAAATCTTGTGAAAATGTTTAGATTTTTAACACAGACCCTGTCATAAAATCCGTACATTAGGGTCAAAAGGTAGGAGCAACATAATTCTGCCATACTGTAAATTTCCAATGCAGGCTTTAACTTTTTTTTTTTCACTAGTAGCACTGAAAAAAATATTACTGCATGGATATGTTATAGTTCAGTTTTTAAAGTTTTAAAGGCTTATTTGAGGCATACCTCACTGTTATGCACACTGGTAATTTAACCATGCCCCTAAGTATTCCTTCTGAGTTTGATGCAGCCCAACAAAGCTTTTGTTTTGAAATAAATTTGACTACCCTGTCCATAGCTACAGATTATTTCTTATTTAAGGCTCTGTTGTCTCAGGTTTCAAAGGAAAAACTTAAACACATTTTTCTTAGTTTGATATGACTGGGCGAGTTAAAATTAGATAACGATCTGTGTATGATCATCTGTGTATTATCTCATTCTCTTGGAGTTGCTTTGGGCTGCATCCTGAACAAGTGTTATGGTGAACACACAGTCCTTTTCCATCTCTACATATCACCACCTACACTGTTTCCTTGGGAAATAATTACTGTTATCACTGTTATGTTTTTCATTTCACAGATTCTCAAGGTGCAAATAATTTAAAAGACTGAATTCTAATTGTACTGGGGTCAGTTTTATCCTTCACTAAGAATTGCTTGCTGAATTTTTTTTCATACAATTTAATCACAGCAGTTAAGCATCCTTCCATAGCATATAAATACTAATGATTTGGGGGGAAAAGCTACTGATAACTGGATGGAAGTCTCAGGATGAGTAAATTAGCATTTTATAGACTTTTAAGCAAACCTAAACTTTTAAACCAAGTTTTCAAGCCCCTTAAATAAATGGGTCTATGATTAACTGCTGACTGAGACCCTCCTATCACCGTAGCACTGCTATCTAATCCCTGTTTTACAGATAAAGACACAGGCTTAGTATTTTGCCCATATAATTCAATAAGTGACAAACAGGCTCTAGCCCATGTATGTCAGGAATCAGAAGCTTTCCACCTGTCAGTCCACTCTTTTCTTTGTCTTCAAAATAAACTTTAGATCAGGCTTACTAGTCAGAATTCCTATTACTTGGAGAGTTGATGCCTTTATAATAATAATCATAAACGTAATTTTAACATGAATGAAAAACAATGACTAGATGTTCTAATGAATGTTTTCTGCTTAAAAGTTGTTTTTTTTGTTGTTGTTTTTTTTTTTCAGGTACTGGTAATATTTTTGAACTTATTTCTGTTGCCAATTGACCCAAAGAGATCATGATATTTTTCTATGATCCTGAGGGTCTTAAGCTATCCCAAGTCAGGTTAGTTTCTGAAAACATACTGGATCAGAGCCTAACTTGTTACTCTTGGAATTCCACTCAAGGACCCCAAGGTGAGCTACCACTAACACTCACCATCCTCATCACAGCACATTTATGTAATGCTCCACGTACCGATCACCTGGAGAAGAGATTTCAGAACGGGAGATAAAAATCCAACAGCATTTTTTAGTTCAAAAACAAAGAAAAGACAGAATTCTCATACAGCTTACCTACAAAGCAAATCATTTAAGAGGGGCAGAGGTACACCTTACCATGATGTAAATGTTTCGCACAGCATTTGAGAGTGATAACTTGAAGTTAAGTGCAAACCAAGGCATATAACATCTTTGCAGCCTGAGATTCAAAATCATCCTTACACATGATTTTTTAGCACTTCGAACATAAGGTCTTCCAATAATGTTGATAGAAGTATTCTCACAATTTTCCGTTGCATGTTTATAGTTGGAAATTTCCTAATGCTTTAATTTTAGTATGTTGATTATATTTTAAATATACTTAGGCCCTGAAAACTCCAGTGACATAAGACACAGTACAGTTCAAAATTTTAAACTACACTCTTTTAAACATTTACATTTAAATTCAAACCAATCAGTAAAGGCGATTGGTCCTTTTCTTGCTTCACTACCTTGTTTTACAACAGTGCAAATGAACTTTAACGATAACGCCCACATGCAGAGGCTTTTTTTAAAAACTCAGTTTCTCCAGTAGAGGGACCATGAACCGAATCATTGTGGAAGATTAAAAATTTTAAATAAAACTTGGAGTGAAAAAAAACTAATTTTTGGTAACGCTTCCAATTGTGAAAAGTTGAGTGGTTGACACTAATATTTTTTTAATCACCAATCAATGAAGACTAGATTGCACTGAAAATCTATAATCTTCTCTCAGGGTTAGCACTTGATTAATGGAATTAGTTGTGTGATACATAAATGAGTCTAGATACAAAGTGGGAAGAAAGTTACATCTGAATGTAAAATTCCAGTTTTAGCCTAATCCCTCAGAATTTGGACCTAAAGGTGTCTAGGATTGTTTTTATTAACTCTTCAACAAATTATTTTTCTGAGAAACTAAAAGATTACTGGAATACATACAATATTGTTGTATAGTTTATTATGAAAGATTCTTCTAGTGTGTACATATGAACCAAAAATACCAGTTTATCAGTTCCATTCATACCCCATTCCCAAAGGCATATCAACAGGATCAGTGTTCCTTCATGGCACCTAGAAAAACTGTCTTTCTCCCTAGACAAATGGCTATTTGCAAGACTGCTGAGTGAGGTAAGAAAATCCATCTATCTTGTACATACTTTGAGGCAGGGCAATAAAAGCTCTTTCAACACAGCAGTCTATTCATTTAAAGTCATCTGACCAGATACTTTCTCCCATGGCTAAGAATCTCATTTGTTCCCCATTTTACAGATGAGGATACTAAAATCCCAAAATCAAAAAGCCAGGACTAAGTAGAATCCAGGTCAGTGTTACTGCACCAGTGGCACACATCAGAATTACTGGGAATTTTAAAATCTACATTGGTAGGGCCATACTCTGAGTCAGAAGGTCTAGGGTACAGCCCAGGCTTTGCTTTAAAGAGGATCTCAGATGACTCAGTTGTGTGACCTCACAGTTGCGAAGAATGTCAAATGCTCCAGAATAGCACTGACAAGAAAAGGGTTCTGTCACTCTTCCCTGCAACCATTAACAGTTACATATAACCAGATACACAGTTCACTTTTATTTATAATCAAAAACCTACTACACTTTCAGCTGCCTGATTCCCACTTTAAAACTTCATGCTGAGTGCAAACTAAGATAACACTTTTCCTCCTCTGTGTTAAATCCCACTGTGCTTCATGAAAGGTAAGAGAAACAACTCACCATAATTCCCCTTTGCCATGAGACAAGTAGCTCTGGTCTGCCAGATATTAACAAAGTAAGAGAAGAAAGGGCAGCAAATCAGTGGACCAAAAATCTTTTGGTAGAGATGCTAGGCATAATTACCACACCCCACACCCACAACCCAGAGGAAAAGTGGCCCATCTTATTCTATAATTACACTTAGACCGGCATGGACAGCACCTTACCATATGTTACAATGGAAAGCATCACTTGACATCAATCCTTAGAGGCCATAATTAGTAGATGTTTTTCCTTTTAAAAACAAATGTGGCAGCATATACAACTTGTCCTTCAAGACTAAGTTGAGGGAAACCTAAATATCAAGAACAGAAGATTTACACTATTGATTGGGTGCCACAGACACTGGAATAATAGTTATTCCTTTATGTCACTAGAAACTACCCTCCCTACAACAAAAATGGGTTTAGCACTTGGTAACATTTAAGTCAAAGATCTACTTTTTCTTGATAGTTCAGCCAATTCTTCCCTGATGTGCTGTATAGAAACCTCATCTCTTTTCAGCTCTGCTTGCTTCAGTGCTTCCTGGTAGATCTCTTCTGCTTGTGTATATCGTTCTAAAATAACCCAGAGAAAAGAAAAGAAGAAAATGTGTTTTCAAAGTGACTCGAAAGAGAAAGCATTAATGAGGATACAGGTCTAATTTACTGTGTGTTTATTAGTAAGTTTACAAGGCTGGTACTGCTTCATTTACTCCCTAAGTGACAAACTGATATAGCCTGGAATATAGCCCATGTTTAAAGCTCCAAGCCAATAAGTGTTGTGGGATTCCTAACTGTGCCTTTCTGGTATACCCTGAAGCTCTGATTGGACTGGCCAAGGACTTCACAATGGTGATCTGTGTAATACACACGTCAGCTGGGCATGGTGGCACACACCTGCATCCCAGCACTTTGGGAGGCTGAGACAGGAGAATCGTGAGTTCAAAGCCAGCCTCAGCAACCATGAGGCACTAAGCAACTCAGTGAGACCCTGTCTCTAAATAAAACACAAAAAATAGGGCTGGGGATATGGCTCAGTGGTGGAGTACTTGAGTTCAATCCCCAGTACCCACCCCCCCAAGAAAACAAAACAAAACAAATCATCTCAGATTTCTGAAAATTGCAGGTGAAGCCCTAAGCAGTATGTGTCACAATGTGCTAACACAGAGAAATGTCTGTCAGTCACACTGATACTCCTAATCACACTAGTTTTGCCAACATAGAAATGCACTATAGCTGTGACAACAACAATCTTTAAAGCACTACAAAAATAAAGTACTTCCATTACAAAATTTTCCCTAGTTTGATAAGGGGTTTCATCAGGCTAATGCAGAAATAAAGTTATCTGAATTCAGAAAAATAATTCTTCAACCTAACAGACATGTTGGTTTTGCCCTTATTCAACCAATCTTCTAATTTTAGGAGTTTCCTCATTTCCTCTTACCTTACCTCTAAACACCATTTCACAAATTTGTAAGCCCAGAGATATCCCTTCCTAAAGCAAGTTAGTCAAGTTTCCAAGGCTACCTACCTCTGTGTATCAAAATTGCAGCTAGATTACTGAGTACCATGTGCAGCTCAGGATGATTTATCTGTCTCGCCAGATCTGATGCCCTCTGCATATAAATATAGGCCTCATCAAAGTGGCCCTGTGCATCCAGAGTAGTAGCCAGGTCACTCATGAGCACAATGGTCTGTAGACAAAAAACAAAAACAAAAACAGACTTTTCTTTAAAAATATACCATGGGGCTGGGGTTATGGCTCAGCGGTTGAGCGCTTGCCTCGCATACGTGAGGCACTGGGTTCGATCCTCAGCGCCACATAAAATAAATAAATAAAGATATTGTGTTCATCTACAACTAAACAAAATATTTAAAATATATATATATATATACCATAATATTAATTTTGAGTCTGTTAAATTATATAGTCAAGATTTCATCTTTCCTAGTATTCCACAAAAGATGAGGAATGTCAGCCTTTAACAAATTGTGGGCATTTGTTACTCAAATTGTACAATAGATAATATTAGTTTGACTCTATGGCAAATGATACAGATTTTAAAAATTAGTGAATAAGATGAATAGTACTTATTAATTGGATTATCAAATTAGAAGCACCGAGTGAAAATTAAGAGCAAGAAGCTATAATAGGATCCCACTGAAGGTTCACCAGTTTTGAGAGTCAGCCTCCTATGATCTGACTACCTCTGGGAGCCTCATTGTTTTATATGCAGTTCTTTTTTTTTTTTAATATTTTTTTAGTTGTTGATGGACACAATGTCTTTATTTTATTGCTTTGTATGTGGTGCTGAGGATCGAACCCAGGGCCTCACGCATGCGAGGCAAGCGCTCTACCGCTGAGCTACAATCCCAGCCCCTTATATGCAGTTCTTGCTGGTGATGCTGAGACTCCTCACAAAGAAGCAATATATCATCTATTTTAGGAAGATTCACATTGAGTAAACTTTTGGTACTAAGAAAGACATTTTTTCATCCCTCATTCTACACTGAACCCATGCTCTGAGCCCTCTGATTCTAGTATTTGGTAATCTCCCATGCTTCTTATATTATTCCTTAATGATATTCCCCATAAGGCACTCTTCTCTGTAGTCCAAAATCCCTTTCCTGGAGATAGATAACTCATACCTCAAATTCCCTTCCCAAACATTCTGTGTTCAGTCCAGTGGGTCTTAGGCTAAGAGCTGCAAGCTTTCCAACAAAGCAATCCACTCCTTAGCTCTTTAAGAATTTATTTTGATAGAAGAGAGAGAGATGGTTTCAATTCAATGTGTTTGGTATTCTAACATGGTTGTGCTTAAAATTCTTTAACATATCAGTGGTTTAAAAGTTTTCCAGTCCCTCCTTCCTCACTTTCCCCTTTAACTGTGGGGCAAGAAGGCAAGCATACTCATATATTAACTTGATTCTTACAAGATTCTAGTGAGGGGTCTGCACATTCCACTTTGAAATACCATACTGTGTATACTCTGAAGCCACAGAAGCACACAGTGCCTGCTTATACCTCCCTAGTAGTAACTGATCAGTAATCTCAAATCCTTTCTGAAACAAGCAATCAGGGACAGGGGGACTGGTGGTAAGAAACTGAATGAACTGGGGCATAAGGAGGAAGATACAATCTGCTGATTCTGTTCCCATCATTTCTGAAGGCACTGCGTTTTCCTCCTTTACCTGCGGGTGTCTTTCTCCTTGTATTTCTTCAGAAATCTGCAGAGCTTTTTCATACATCCTTTGTGCCTGTGATGGCTGCTTGGAGAACAAAAGGTAGCGTGCACAGGAGTCTAAGCACATGCCCAGAAGGAGGTGGGTATTGGCTTTTTCTTCCACTAAGAAGGAAATAAGAGCATTGTGGGGATGTAACAAGTATGCTATGGAAGGCAAGGCTGAGTTAACCAACCTGCCTCAACATTTTGGGTTATACCAAGACTTACAATCCACCAAGTCCCAACTGTGTAATTCTGCTAACATAATAAACATTCAAACACTATTTCATAGTTATAATAAATGATATATTTGTATCTGGGATGATGGTACAAAAATTGGTTATACGGAACCCACTGAATACTTCAGGTCACTTAGAAACACTCTTGACCTTATGTTAAAAGGAGAAAATTTAAGCCGGGGACAGTGGCACACGCCTGTAATCCCAACACTTTGGGAGGCTGAGACAGGAGAATCCCGAGTTCAAAGCCAACCTCAGCAATGGCAAGGCGCTAAGCAACTCAGTGAGACCCTGTCTCTAAATAAAATACAAAGTAGGACTGGGGATGTGGCTCAGTGGTGAGTTCAATCCCCAGTACCAAAAAAAAAAAAAAAAAGAGACAATGTAGGTGGGTTAACATCCAGTTAAATGACCTTCTAGGCTAGCTGAAATTATGGGACTTTTCCCCTCATTTAAAGTAGATTAAGGGCTGGGCTTGTAGCTCAGTGGTAGAGCACTTGTCTAGCATGGGTGAGTCCCTGGGTTCTATCCTCGGCACCACGTAAAAAAACAAGTCAGGCACAGTGGCACACACCTGTAATTGTAGCACCTCAGCAGGCTGAGGCAGGAGGATCACAACTTCTAAGCCAGGCTCAGCAACAGCAAGATGCTAAGCAACTCAGTGAGACCTCATCTCTCTAAATTAAAAAAAATACAATAGGGCTGGGGATGTGGTTCATTGGTCAAGTGCCCCTGAGTTAAATCCCCAGTACCAAAAATAAATAAATAAATAAGGTTAGATTCTTTAAATAATAAATAAAAGCCCCTACATCAGTTAGAATGTGAAATATTTTTAATTTGAAGCTAGTAATATTTACAAGAAACAGATGAATAAATAAATAACCCCAATAAACCCAAAGGAGAATGAGTTAATGCAAAGTCTAAGTCCAATGAAAAATCTTTAAGATGGGGAGTGGAGGGAGACCCACAATGCATTAAGAATTCAGAGAACACTAAGAATTCTGAAATGAAAGTCTCAAGTCAAATTTAAAGAGTAGTTCATCCCATTTTTGGATAATAATAAAGGCTGGAATGTTGTCGCACCTCTCAACATACTGAATTATCTGAAAAAGAAAATACCTCATACCATATAAAAGGAATTGGAGAAAGCAGATCTACAGAACAGTAACTTGTACAAGTAAAGACTTCTGAGAAATGATCCAAATAATGTAGAAAAAGGAATAAGCAAGACTAAATGGAAATTCCTCAAACAACTCATTAGAAAGCAAACGTTCCCATAAAGGACTAGAAGTAAGTTACCTCAAGTAACCTCATGTAACAAAATTAGGAGACACTTAACTGAAGCTGTCCAGTTGCTTTTTTTTTTTTTTTTTTGGTACCAGGGATTGTACTCAGGGGCACTTGACCACTTGACCACATCCCCAGCCCTATTTTGTATTTTATTTTAAAGAGAGGGTCTCACTCTCACTAAGTCACTTAGTGCCTTGCCATTGCTGAGGCTGGCTTTGATCCTCCTGTCTCAGCCTCCCAAGCCGGGGAGATTATAGGCATGTACCACCATGACCAGCTATTATTTTTTTAACCAACAAAGCTACTGTTCATAGCAGACACTTCTCCTTCCATGTCTTCAAAGTTTTCAGAAAATTTACAACTAGCATACAGAATTTAAAGACTCATTAAACTATGATCACTATGAAGAGATGGTTTAAATTACTGTGAATAAATGATTATACAATGAAGAAAGGCAGTTAAAAATGAAAAGAATGAGATCTCTTTGTGCCCTTTTAAGCAAGTTCATAAAGAGAAGCAATTTATAAAAATTTGATAAGATTTAGAATACTGCACAACTAATAAAATTCATATCCTCTGAGAACATTCAAGGATAAGGAAAAATGTTCAAAATATATTCAAAAAATATTCAAGAACATCACAAAACAAAATATATGATTATTCTGATTCTGTACACACTATGCTCTAAAAAATGATTACTAAATCTTACTCCAGAGATTTGTATTAATTATCTTTAAGTGTTTCTCTCTTTTAAAAAAAATGATTTTTTTTTTACATTTTATATAGAAAATATATTCAACAGTATATATAACTTCAAAAGTACAAGAATAAAGGCTTGGAGGTGCAGCTCAGTAGTAGAATGCTTGCATAGCATGCACAAGGCCCTGGGTTCCATCCTGGCACCTCAGAAAAACAAAGAAATGAAAACAAAAAACACAAAAGTACAAAAATAAAGTAACAAGCAATTCTAATGGAAAATTATTACTCCTTTTATCAGTAATGGCAATTAACTAGAGGAAAAGGCAGAAAGCATTACTGCTACAGTTCAACTCGTTATATTTTCAGAGTATTTTACAAATACATCTTAAGTTCATAGCACATTCTGACCACAATAAAAATGGAAATAACTGGAAAAACCTGTTCTAAAAATATGACCAAGAGAAATAAAAGCACACTGTAGAAAAATTTTCAGAAAATAAGGCTTCATAAGAAGCATAAGAAGCATACTGCCAAGTGGAGAGACAATTTCATAGATTTCATTTAAAAAAAAAAGTTCTGATTGGTGCACACCTGTAATCCCAGTTTAGGAGGCAAGGCAAGAGGATTGCAAAGGGTCTTAAAATAGAAAATACAAAGGGTTGGAAATGTAGCTCAGTAGTACAGCACCCTGGATTCAATCCCTAGTATATCTTTCTCTCTCTCCCTCTCCCCCTCACACACACACACACACACACACACACACACCATTTAAAAGTTTCTTAAAGCCAGATACAATGGCGCATGCCTGTAATCCCAGCACTTTGGGAGGCTGAGACAGGAGAATCAGAAGTTCAAAACCAGCCTCAGCAACGGCAAGGTGCTAAAAGCAACTCAGTGAGACTCTGTCTCTAAATAAAACACAAAATGGGGCTGGGGATGTGGCTCAGTGGTCGAGTGCCTCTGAGTTCAATCCCCAGTACCAAAAAAAAGAAAAAGAAAAAGAAACATAGTTTCTAAGAAATAACTTATTGAAACATGGTTTTTGAAAATTAATACAGGTTATATAAGAAAAAGCTTAGTAATGAAGGGAATGATAAATTGAGGTAGTTTTTATAAATCCTACACAGGATCATTTGAACCTGGGGGAAAGGGCATATTTATTTCTTCAAACTTTATATTTTCATTATTTCTAATCACAGAAAAAGATATGCATCTTAAAACATGAAGAAACCAAGATTTATTATAGAAACTTTATTCAAAATATAAGCAAATAGTATTCTCAAATATACTAAGGAGATGATCAAGCAGCATTTATTCCAAGAATGGTTTAATATACATAATGCATTAGAATATTAGGTTTACATAAATATAGACCAAATTTGATGAAGTATTGGACCAATTATATGCATTTATAAAAACAGTACAGATGTTCCATTAATTTTTAAAAAATTATCAAAAATTATCTCCTTATCTTTAGGAAAACAAGCACAGACCTCTAACCACCCACTCATACCTCCCCCTAAATACCAATAACAAGAAAAGGTCTTCAGAACTAAAAATATCTGCTGCCCAAGTTCCAGGAACATTCTGGAATTTCTGCTAAACCAAACCTCTTCTTAATCAACCATCAGCACTTCCTGAGGACACAAATGGTTTTTTGCCGGGAGGGGTGGTACCAGGGATTGAACTCAGTGGCACTTGACCACTGAGCCATATCCCCAGCCCTATTTTGTGTTTTAGGTAGAGACAGGGTCTCACTGAGTTGCTTAGCGCCTCACCGTTGCTGAGGCTGGCTTCGAACTCGCAATTCTCCTGTCTCAGCCTCCCTAAGTGCTACTAAGGTCTTTGGTCCCAGTAATATGACTGACAGTCAGAAACCCTTCTGCTTCAGATATCTAGAAATGTTAGATAAAGTAGAAGTTAAAACCCTGAGAAGAAAGCATGTGAGCTGATAACAGCAAAAGTACAGTTTTTGCTGGCTTTGTAGGGTGACCTGGGTGTTTCTGTAATCCAGGAATTAAGGCCTTTGACTTGTGTAAAATGGAGAAACAGATCTGAAGTCCTTGCATAAGATACATTCCCTATATGCATAAGCCCTCATAAGCATATTTACATGCCACCTTGTCATTGGACAAATTATGAACTTACTAGAAGGCCTTTATTATATGTCTTTCCTTTATTAGAAATTTAGCTCCCTGAGGGAAGTGACTTCATTTATAGCTATAGCTCAGTGCCTGGAATATTTGGCACATAATAGGCTCTCTGCTTTCTCTTCACTGAATGGTTCAATGAATGAACACACAAATAAAAAACACGAGTACTTATCTAAATATGGAAAAAAGATATAATGAAACTGAAAATTATAATTATAGAATTAAACATTAGTACCTCATGAATCTATGAAAACTCAATAGAGAAATCATTGAAATTAGTAAGAAAAGGATGGACTAATAACAAGCCTGGGCAACTAGCCATCCTGGTGGTTGTGGTGGGAATTCTATCCCTATCTAATGACATATTTTAAAAAATCAACTCTAGATTCTTGCATGTGGGGAGCAGAGATGAGACCAGACCAGAGGCCAAACTTGGGAACCTGACAAGATGGGCTTCAGGATGTCTAACCTGCAGAATCATCAAGGAAACCTAGCCTGTGCTGGCAGAACCAGTTCCTGACATTACAGCAGAAGCAGATGAGAGCAACAACTTTTATTTTCATGGAGTCACCACTATCCCCCAGGATTCTCCCTCTGAAGGAAGGACTTTAAAGCTTGGAACATTCATTCCAGAACATACCCAATCACAGCACCTGATGTATATCTCATAACAAAATTTATCATCCTAATGTAGATAACTTGGATATTCTGAAAGTTAAAAACAGCCCCCAGCTCTGCAGATCCACACTGTTCCGCTAGGGATTCAGGCTTCATTAAGTGTCCCTCATCCTGATGGTCCATTAGCAATGTAGTAGAGCAGTGGAAGACCAATGAAGCCCAAAGTCTATGAACAGCCTGACCATGAACTAGGCTAAATAATATTTAAACTGGTCCAAACATCAAATGTGTATCACTTCCAGTCTACCAAGACTACTTAACTTTTTGTTTGCACTTAATGTGTATGGTCTCAGAAACATTATAGAATGAACCCCCAAATGCTTTGGTGATTAAATACACATTAGCAAATCTATCTTGTCCTGATTCCCTATTATAAAGCACAAGCAATGGCTCTCTGCTTTTATTCATTTCCCCCACCATGTTTTAAATATAAAGCACTGTGAATGAACGTAGCTGTCAGAGTTAGCTACAAGGGTATGGGTGTTTTTTGGTGTTTTTTTTTTTTGGTTGGTTGGTTGGTTTTTTTGGTACTGGGGATTGAACTCAGGGGCACTCAATCACTGAGCCACATTTCCAGCCCTATTTTGTGTTTTATGTAGAGACAGGGTCTCACTGAGTTGCTTAGTGCCTCCCCGTTGCTGAGGCTGGCTTTGAATTCACAATTCTCCTGTCTCAGTCTCCCAAAGTGCTGGGATTACAAGCATGAGCCACCATGCCCAGCTGGTATGGGTGTTTTTAATGCTACTTTTGGGGAGGCAGATTTGTTTTAATTTTGTGGGTTTCTTCCCTGCCTCCCACCCCACTTTTTATGGTAATCTGATGCATTAGTTAAAAGCAGCTAACCTAGTTCTTTAAAATGTACTCTCTAGCCAAGTCTAACTTATTCAGAATGCTATTGCTCAACAAGCTTGACCAAACCAAAATGGAAATATTAAACAAACATCAGCCCTTACTAATGATACTATGACTTTGCTGCCAAGTGTAGATTTCCCCCCTTCAAAAACAACTTGTAACTATTTTGTATAACTTCTGTAGATCTTATATTTTAGTAAAATAGTTTTTGTTATTCTAAAAACAAATAAGCTCTAAGGAAAATTAAAGACTAAATATAAAAAAGGTAAATACTTAGAAGAGAATACCTTTTTAATCTTAAAAGAGTAAAGGACTTTATTAAACGACACATAAAGCAACAACCATAAAGGGAAATATCAAAAGATCTTATTAACATCCAAATTATAATCTATGTGTGTCAAATGCACTAAAGTGAAAAGACAAGCCACAAAAAAGTTATGTAACCCACAAAAACATAAGATGTTCAAATACACAAAGAACTCTTACAAATCACTAAGAAAAGATAATTCCTTAAAAAATAAGCAAAAGGGGCTGGGAATGTGGTTTAGAACATGTGCTTAGCATGCACAAGGCCCTGGGTTTAATCCATAACACCAAAAATAAATAAGCAAAACCCCCAAATAATCCAATCAATAAATGGGCAGAAGAACTAAACAGATTACTCAAGAAACATAAGTGGCCAACAACTATATGAAAAAATGTTCAACATCTATAGCAATCAGGGAAATGCAAATCAAAACTACACAAAGATTTCATCTCACTCTAGTCAGAATAGGAATTACCGAGGATACAAATTAACAACAAATGCTGGCCAGGGTGCAGAGAGAAAAAGGTACACTCATACACTGTTGTTGGTACTGCAAAATTAGTACAACCACTTTGGAAAGCAGTATGGAGATTTCTCAAAAAACTAAGAATGAAACCACCATTCAACCCAGCTAACCCACTCCTCAGGATTTATCCAAAAGAACTAAAATCAGCATACTATACAGTGATACAGCCACTAGTGTTTATAGCAGCACAATTCACAATAGTCAAATTATAGAATCAACCCAGATGCCCATCAATAGATGAATGGATCAAGAAAATGTGGTACAGTGCTCACCTAGCATGCATGAGGCACTGGGTTTGATCCTCAGCACCACATAAAAATAAAAATAATTAAAAAAAAAAAAGAAAATGTGGTATGTATAAACAATGGAGTTTCACTCAGCCAATAAAAAGAATGCTATAATGGCATCTGCCAGTAAATGGATGGAAATGGAGAAAAATCATAGTAAGAGAAATAAACCACACTCAGAAAATCAAGGTCAAATGTTTTTTCTCATACATGGAAGCTTAAGCAAAATAAGGGAAAGAGAGCAGTGGGGGAAGGTATCAAATATAAACATACAGGGAAGATCAGTGGAGTAGAAGCAGGAAAATGAGGTAGAAGTGAGGAAGAGGAAAGGGAAATATGGACTGAATCTAACGGAACCATGTCATATAATAAATGAACCAAAAGGAGTATCTCCTTTACGTTTATGTAGAAAGTATCAATCAAAAATAAATAAAGGAGTGAGCCGGGCATGGTGGCGCATGCCTGTAATCACAGCACTTTGGGAGGCTGAGACAGGAGAATCACAAGTTCAAAGCCAGCCTCACCAACGACAAGGCGCTAAGCAACTCAGTGAGACCCTGTCCCTAAATAAAACACAAAACATGGCTGGGGATGTGGCTTGGTGGTTGAGTACCCCTGAGTTCAATCCCCAGTACCTAAATAAATAAATAAAGGAGTGAAAGAAAAATCAGTAGAGTAGAGGGGGGAGGAAAGAGGAGAAGGAACGGGGATTGAAATCAAATTCCTTGTATGTATAATTATGTCAAAAGGAACCCAATAAGTAAATAGAAGTCTAATTTTTAAAAAAGATTACAGAAGCCGGGCGTGGTGGCTCACACTTGTAATCCCAGCACTTTGGGAGGCTGAGACAAAGGAATCACAAGTTCAAAGCCAGCCTCAGCAACGGTGAGGCACTAAGCAACTCAGTGAGACCCTGTCTCTACATAAAACACAAAATACGGCTGGGGATGTGGTTCAGTGGTTCAGTACCCCTGAGTTCAATTCCTGGTACCAAAAAAAAAAAATATATAGAGACAATTGTCAGAGCAGGAAATCTCAACAGCCAATAAATTCAATAAATACATGAAAAGATATTCTGCTTTACTGGTGATCAAAAAATTTCATTGAAGCCACAATGAAATTCTTTTTCATACCTACTAGATCATCAAAACATTTTAAATCTCTAACAATAACAAGTATACACTGCAACAAGAATGAACACTAACACACTGCTAATGAATATTGTAGACTACTAAAACCACTTTCATAAGCAACGTGATCATGTCTAGGAGATGCACCTCAGCAATTCCACTCTCTGGTGCATTCACTGAGAAATATCTTACTGTGTGCACAGATACTGTTCCAAGAATGTTCAGTGAAGAATTGTTTTTCACAGCAAAACATACAATGAAAATCTGGGGGCTGGAGATACAGCTCAGTTGGTAGAGTGCTTGCCTTGCATGCACAAGGCCCTGGGTTCAATCCCCAGCACAAGGAAGGAACGAAGGGAGGGAGGGAGGGAGGGAGGGAGGGAGGGAGGAAGAGAAGGAAGGGAAGGAAGGGAAGGAAAAAAGGAAGGAAGGAAGAAGGAAATAAAAAAGAAAGGAAGGAAGGAAGGAAGGAAAACAACCATCTGTGTACAGCAACAGAACTGTGATATATTCACAACATGGATTTCCACAATGCAGTTGTAGTGAATGAATGAATGAGGGCCACCTCTAGCCTTGTCAGAGTGGAAAAAGGCTCCCCCTCACCCACAACAGTGGACTAATGAGAGGAAGTTGCCCCTTCTAGACAGATTCAATCCAGAAGACAGGCACTTCCATAAGTAAAGAGCCTCTGTGCCAAAAACAAACAAACAAACAAACAAAACAAAACTGCTTTTAGTATTAATGTAGATACATCTCAATAACACAAAGTTCACTGAAAAAAGCAAATTACAGCTGCCATTCATACAAAGTTTTAAAACATATTAACACTATTATATATTGCTTACTGATATATACAAGTATAATAAATAGGCAAACAAGACCCAATTCAAGATAGTAGTTATACATAGGCAAGGAGAGTGTTATGTGGGGGTTTAAATTTACCTAAATAAGCAGCAAATACTGTAAAATACTTATATTTGATAAAGTCAAGGGGAAGGTCAATAAGGTATTTGTTAATTCAACACACTTTCCTTTTTCTTGATGTCTTTAAAACAAACCATAAGAAAAACAGAATTGGCTCTTCCAAATAATAAATCAGTAATGTGAACACACTGAAATCTCCAAAATATATGCAAGAAAACAGGATAAATGTGAAGAAGAGAGAAGCCAATGGTAAATGACATTCCTGAATAAATGTCCAGAACAAACAGAAGAGAAGCAGTCATCAAATATGAACTACAAAGGCTCAAGAAGAGCCGGGCACAGTGGTGCAAGCCTGTAATCCCAGCACTTAGGGAAGCTGAGACAGGAAAATCGCAAGTTCAAAGCCAGCTTCAGCAATGGCGAGGCGCTAAGCAACTCAGTGAGACCCTGTCTCTACATAAAACTCAAAATGGGCTGGGGATGTGGCTCAGTGGTTGAGTGCCCCTGAGTTCAATCCTCAGGACCAAAAGAAAAAAAAAAAAAGCTCAAGAATCCGGGCGTGGTGGGTAAATCTGTAATCCCAGCACTTTGGGAGGCTGAGACTGGAGAATCAAAGCCAGCCTCAGCAAAGTCGAGGTGCTAAGCAACTCAGTGAGACCTTGTCTCCAAATAAAACATAAAATAGGGCTGGGGATGTGGCTTGATTGAACTCAACTACCCCTGAGTTCAATCCCTGGTACCAAAAAAGAAAACAAAGTCTCAAGAGAGGGGCTGGGATCGTAGCTCAGTAGTAGAGCGCTGGCCTGGCATGCATGAGTCACTGGGTTCGATCCTTAGCACCACATAAAAACAAATAAATAAAATAAAGATATTAAAAAAAACAAAAAGTCTCAAGAGATCTCATGCTGAAAACGTGATTGCCAACTCCTACAAAACATCCAGCCAATAAGCCAACTTTCAAATGCGCTCCTGCAGTAAGTTCCACTAAATCTGTAATTCCAGATAGAGAAAAGGGAAAGGCAAAACGTTCAAAGTGTATTGAGCCCATCTTACAGAAGACACTGAAAACAAACTTTTTCCAGTAATGAGCTTAATATGTCTAAGTAAATATTAAAAAAATTTTAGATTACTCTTTACAGAACTGAAAATCATATGTATAGCTTTCCTCCAAACTATAAATGGAGACTGATGAGGGAAATTCCCTAAAGGAGGGACTGAAAACAAAGGAAGTAACAAAAATGGAAAGCATTTTTTAAAATGCAAAAATTAGACTAATGCTTTCCATACTAATTTTTTTTTTTTTTTTTTTTTTTGGTACTGGAGATTGAACTCAGGGGTACTTGACCACTGAACCACATCCCTAGCCCTATTTTGTGTTTTATGTAAAGACAGGGTCTCACTGAGTTGCTTAGCGCCTCACGGTTGCTGAGGCTGGCTTTGAACTTGCGATTCTCCTGTCTCAGCCTCCCTAAGTGCTGGGATTACAGGCTTGCACCACTGCGCCCGGCTTCCATACTAATTTTAAGATTCTCTTCCATAAGACAATTGAGACTCGGTTAAAAAAAAAACAAAACCTTTTCCACAAAAGATACTGAAAAAATGACTCAGAAAAATCTAAGAATAAGATATAGTAGAAATCATAAAAGTAGGGCCTGGGGTTGTGGCTTAGGGTAGAGTGCTTGCCTAGCACATGTGAGGCACTGGGTTTGATTCTCAGCACCACATATAAATAAATAAAGGTCCATTGACAACTAAAAAATATTTAAAAAAACAAAAATCATAAAACTAAAATCTGTGAGAAAAATCTTTTAAAATGGGGAAAAGATCATTTATCTGATGAAGGAATCATCTGCAATAAAGATACACATATATACTCATATTTATATGCATATATATCTGGAATTGTTAAACAGATCATAGACATATGTATAAAGAAAAAAGATCACAATAAAATTTTATCTTGAAAAATTAGGCAAGATGAGTAAGGATATGGAAAACTTAACACTATAACCCAACTAGACCTAATAGACATATATAAAACACTCCAACCAGGCTAGGGTTGTGGCTCAGTAGAAGAGTGCTTCCCTAGCATGTATGAAGCACTGGGTTCGATTCTCAGCACCACATACAAATAAAAAAAATAAAGGTCCATCAACAACTAAAAAATATTAAAAAAAAAACCCAACATCCCAGCGAACAAGGCAATACACATTAGTCTCAAATTTGCATATGCAACATTTTCCAGAATAAACCACATGTGAAGCCGTAAAACAAGTCTCAATAAACTTTAAAAGGACTAAACTCACATAAAGTATACTGTCTGATCACAATGGTATGAAATGAGAACAACAAAGGAAATGTGGGAAATTGTAAATTAATCAACACATTCTCTAAATATCCAAAGGCTCAAAGAAATTGTAAGAATTAGAAAGTATATAAAAATGAAACTATAATCTACCAAAATGTGTAAGATGCGGGTAAATTTTATAGTTACAAAGGCCTATGTTAGAAAAAAGAAATTATTAGCCTAGTTTTTCACCTAGGAAACTGGGGCGGGGGAGGGGTCCAAAATAAAGGCAAAACAGGAAAGAAGTAATAAAGATTGGAGTGGAAATAAGTAAAACAAAAAAGTAACACAGAGAAAAACAATGAAACAAAAACTGGCTGGGGTTGTGGCTCAGTGGCAGAGCACTTGCATAGCATGTGTGAGGCACTGGGTTTGATTCTCAGCACCACATATAAATAAATAAAATGAAGATCCATTGACAACTTAAAAAAAAAAACAAAAAAATGAAAAAAACTGGCTCTTTGAAAATATCAACAAAATTGCCAAAATCAAGTAGAAACAATGAGTATAATAGCTAGAAAGATACTTGATCAATTGAGAGTGAGGAGCATTTTTTTCTTCCTTTTAGTACCAGGGATTGAAATCAGGGGTACACGACCACTGAACCACATCCCCAGCCCTATTTTGTATTTTATGTAGAGACAGGGTCTCACTGAGTGCTTAGCGCCTCACGGTTGCTGAGGCTGGCTTTGAACTCGCGATTCTCCTGTCTCAGCCTCCCAAAGTGCTGAGATTACAGGCGTGCACCCCGACTATTTTGATTACTTAACATATGAAAACAAAAAAAACTTTCAAGGGTATGAGCAGGAAGAATCAATGCGAAAAATCAATGTGAAAAATTTAAAGAAAAGAAATCCATAAAATTAATAACTGGAGAAGAAATATGATGATCTCAGATATGTAAGTTATTATACATAAATTATTATGATAGGGGATTTTGATCCTTCAGGATTTACTCAACAGCCTGACCTATCACTAAACTGCCAGTTACTTGGGAAAATGAGTGCCTGTACAGTTTAATCTAATTTATTTGACACTTTTTGCTACTATTGTAGTAAAGGTTTTCTAACTCATTCAGATGGCAATCTCAAGTAATTTATATCAATATAATATGAATCTAATACTTGGGTCTCAAAGTACTTTAGAAACTCTACGAAATAATTCACTTCCTGTTCTTATAGTTCTTTAAACTATACAAAAGTTAGTTTCACATTTCCTATTTGGAAAAAAAAAATCAACCACTTTATAAATATAAATAAGGAGAGGTAACTCAAAAACCATGGGTTGGGCTCGGGATATACATCAGTTGAGAGTGCTTTCCTCGAATGCATATGTCCCTGGGTTCAATCCCCAGCACCACCAAAAATACAAAAACAAGGGTTAATAGTGTTACTTAAAAAAAAAACAAAACAAATTACACACCTCACTGCTTATCAAAGGAGGAGGAGGAGGAAGAGAAGAAAAAAAACTAGGTTATACAACAATGTCATATCATGAGGTTTACAAAGGTTATAAAAAATTAATGAATATTGGGGAAAAGGGACACACAGCTTTATCACAATAATAAAAACCAATAATAGTTAACACTTTTGAGCACCTATTATTAGGCATCATTATAACGCTCTATATACATTAATTCATTCAATCATCCTAAAAGTCTGCCGAGAAAATTAATCTCACACTAAAGATCAAAGCACAGAGAAATTAATTTTACCAAGTCACAAAGTAAACAAATAGCAAAACAGGAAATGTAAATTACCAGTTCTTTCAAAATTTGGCAATATTCATCAACAACCTTAAAATATATTACTTTTAGCCAGGTGCAGTGGCGCAAGCCTGTAATCCCAGCACTTAAGGAGGCTGAAACAGGAGAATCGTGAGTTCAAAGCCAGCCTCAGCAATGGCGAGGCGCTAAGTAACTCAGTGAGACCCTGTCTCTACATAAAACACAAAATAGGACTGGGGATGTGGCTCAGTGGTTGAGTGCTCCTGAGTTCAATCTCCAGTACCAAAAAAAAAAAAAAAATATATATATATATATATATATTACTTTTGATGCAGAAGTTCAGTGCTAAGAATGTATTCAAAAGAAATATACTGGGGGCTGGGGCTATGGCTCAGCGGTTGAGCGCTTGCCTCGCATACGTGAGGCACTGGGTTCGATCCTCAGCACCACATAAAATAAATAAAGATATTGTGTTCATCTACAACTAAACAAAATATTTAAAAAAAAAAAAAAAAAGAAAAAAAAAAAGAAATATACTGATGTCCAATAACAGGACTGTAGTACAATAGTAGATATGCCATTCTGTAAAGGATGAAAAAGATATAAAGCTACAAGGCTAAGGAAGGTACAGAAAAATCAAGGGAGATGATACCAGTCAGAAAGAAAACTGGTAAATTACTAAGCACATAAATGGAAGATGACAACTGAATGCCTACAGCCAGACATGCCTGTGAAAAGAAGCCAGCCAGCGTGTTCCAGGAACACCATGAGGGTCTGGAACTGAAGAAAGCAAATACTATGATTAAATGAAGAACAGGTCCTAGAACTATAAAACCAAGCAACCAAAAAACCAAGTTCATTCCAGAGAAAATGAAAAGTTGTACATAAAATTGCAAACATAATTATGTAATCATGTTACCAGCTCAGCAGATAACACTACTTAACTACTTAACAAGGGGAATATTTGTACATAAGCACAACTTGTGCTAAATCTTCACTCTTCCCTAAGTCAATAGCTTCCAAAAATAATAAATCAAGACATAGCAATTTTACATAACTTGGAAATATTAAAGTAAATATCAGAAGAAATTGGTTGAGTTGAAAATAGATGGACTGAAGTATGGAAAAGAAATGCTATTTTAAATTAAGCCCTGAGGGGCTGGGATTGTGGCCCAGTGGTACAACGCTTGCCTCCCATGTGGGAGGCACTGGGGTTCATATCCTCAGCACTGCATATAAATAGATGAATAAAGGTCAACCAACAACTAAAATAAATAAGTTTTTAAAAATAAATAAATTAAGCCCTGAAATACTATTTGAACTTTTTTAAAAAATATTTTTTTTAGTTGTAGATGGACACAATATCTTTATTTTGTTTATTTTTATGTGGTGCTGAGGATGGAACCCAGTGCCTCACACATGTGAGGCAAGCACTCTACCACTGAGCCACAATCCCAGGCCCTATTTGACTTTTAATACTACAATAGTTAACAATAAAAATTAAGTTTGAAGAGAAAAACATAAATTTACAGTAAAAAATCATAGAATATCCAGAAAAACACATGAAATATAAATCTCCTATAAATCTACCAATTAGGGAAAATCACCATCTACATTTTCATAAAGATCATTCAACCTCTGTTCTCTGCCTATATTTAATCTTCAATATTTTAGAAAATTAGGGTCTTCCTAATTATACTATTTTGGAACTGACATTTTCACAGATTTTTATGGGCATTTCCTCAATCATCACATACATATCCACAACACAAAGAAGCAAATACTCCAGACCAAGTTTTTTTGTTGTTGTTTTGTTTTTGTTTTTGTTTTGTTGGTACGGGGGATTGAACACAGTGGCACCACTGAGCTACATCCCCAGCCCTTTTTTGTATTTTATTTAGAGGCAGGGTCTCACTGAGTTGCTTAGCAACTCGCTTTTTTACTGAGGCTGGCTTTGAACTTGCAAGCCTCCTGCCTCAGCCTCCTGAGCCACTGGGATTACACTTGGCCAGACCAAGTTTTAACATGATTTTTAGTAATGTTTTCTTTGATAAATGATTTGCTTTGTACAAAATTTAGTAAGAATTTATTTCTCTAGAAATAAGATTAATGTTTATAATAGAAATAAACTTGCTCTATCCAACAAGAATTCCTTTGTCTAGGGAAAAAAGTATTTCCATATTATATTTACTAGCTATTAAAAATCAGGCTACCTTATTTATTTATTTGTTTACTTATTTTGGTACCAGGGATTGGACTCAGGGGTATTCGACCACTGAGCCACAGCGACAGCCCCAGCCCTATTTTGTGTTTTATTTAGAGACAGGGTCTCACTGAGTTGCTTAGCGCCTTGCCATTGGTAAGGCTGGCTTTGAACTCGCAGTTCTCCTAGCTCAGCTTCCCAAAGTGCTGGGATTATAGGCATGTGCCTCCAGGCCTGGCTGATACCTAATTTATTTCTTAAAACATAAAGAGCATGAGAGGAAAAGTCCAAAAAGACATATAATCTAAAAAATAGCAGTTCTTCCTTAGTAGCAGGATTAAGGATGATATTTACTTCTTGCTTAAGGCTTTTCTTCATCTTTTTAAAATAATAAACAGGCTTTTGGAATTGAAAAAGATAGGTTTACACTCCTACACTAGGATCAAGCATATGACTAGTAGTTCAAACGCTTGACCGTTAGATTTGTTTCTGTACCTTTTGTTAAGTTTCCTTATAGCACTTCCACGCTACACTAAAAACCGTATTTGCTTGTTCATTTTTCTCGAGTCTTCTGAGCTTGTTACATGCCAGGCACTGCTCTAGGTTCTGAGGATTTAGTAATGAGCAAAACAGATGATGTCTTCATCCCTCTTTGATAGGGAAAATAAATACTAAAAACACTTGAACAAAAATATACTTTTATTGGTAATTCAGACAAGCACAACTCACAGATCTCTACTTTCAAGCATGATGAAGAAAAGAGGTAAAGTAATACTAGGTGGGAAGAAATGATTGTTTTAGTCAGGATAAACCTCTGAAGAAATATCTGAGAAGAGATCTAAATAAGTGAGGCAGCTAGCCATGGAAGAATATGGGAGAACAATCTAAGCAGAGAAAATTATTAAGTGAAAAGGCATTAAAGACGGCATGAACTTGAGATGTGCAAGAAAACAGAGATTGGTGTGGTAAGAATGGAATGAGCAAGGGGAGTACAATGGATGATGTAGGAGAGGTTGGAGGGGGTCAGATCACAGAGGGTCTTATAGGTCCAAAGCAACTGGGCAACTATTAATGCCATTTACTAACCTGGACCTGACTTGTAGAGAAACAAATCTGTGAGTGACAGAATTGGAGAGATCCATTCTAGACATGTTAAGTGTGAGATGACCAGTCATCATTCAAGTCAAGATGTCAGATAGGCTATCATATGCCCATAAATCTGCTGTTCAGGTGCAAGCTGGGGCTGAAGATGTAAATCTAAAAAGTATGAGAGTATATGGCCTCTCCTCCTAGGGCATGAGGGCAGAGGGAAAAATGGAGAGTTCTAGACAGCTGTAAGGCCCACCAACACTGAAGGTCAATAAGGGAAAGGGAAGACACCAGTGAGGTGCCCCAAAATCTAAAGGAACGTATTTCCAGTAGAACAGAGTGATCCCAAGTCAAAGCTGCTAATGAGTAAATAAGTTAAGGATTGAGAAATGACTGCTGGATTTGGTGACTTTGAGAAAGGTGGCTTTAGTGGAGTGATGGAGAAGAAAAACTGATGTATGTTCCAGAGAGAACTGGAAAATAACTCTTTTGAAGTGTCTTACTTCATGGATTAGAGACTTGACCACAGGATCTCTAATATCTCACTAGCTCTTGGCATAGAGCAGGTATGAAACAAGTTACTGAACAAATGTCAAACCCGAAAATTCCTAATACTGTAAACCAAATTAAGAAACCCAAAATGGGGGCTGGAGCTGTAGCTCAGTGGTAGAGCACTTGCCTAGCATGCATGAGGCACTGGGTTCGATCCTCAGCACCACATATAAATAATAAATGAATAAAAATCCATCAACAACTAAAAAAAAAATTTAAAAAAAAAAAAAAGAAACCCAAAATGGTCACACCCTCAAGGGCTTCTAGCCAACTCCATTCCATTTCTAGTTTCTATGAGTGTGGAAGAACTGCAAACATGAGCTTCTTTCTGTCTTTCCTTAACCTGCTGTTATTAAAAAAGGTGACTGGTAGTTGAGGGGCTGGGAATACAGCTTAGTTGGTAGGGTTCTTGCCTCACATGCACAAGGCCCTGGGTTCAATCCCCAGCACCACAAAAAAAAAAAAAAGAAAAAAAGAAATCTGGTAGTTGAACTAAGAGATAAGAGAAAGGCCCTCCCTTTCTGCTCCCCAATTTCTTGGAGGTTAATATAGATAAAAACTGATAAATTATGAATATATCACCAATGAAGAGTTAAAAAAATACAAAGATCTGTCAAGTCAATTAAATAAAACATCCCATCTTATTCCAGACTTTATAATATTATAGTCACTTACTGTAAACATTGGGTATCTTTCCCTTTTTTAAAGTATAGCAAACCACAAAGCCCTTTGTGGAGAAAACACAACATCCAAGAAGTCAGGTTTCCTACCTGACATAACGTCTTCTGCTAATTCCTTTTCTCGTTCAATTTTTTCCTCTAGAGTTGAAATGCAGAATTCATAGCCAGCGAGAGCAAATTCTTGTCTGTGAAGCAAAGATCAATAATCAACCATTTACCTTTTCTCAAACTTTTCTTTTACCTCCATCTTTCCAGCTCAGGTTTCAGCATTATCAGTAAAGGGAAGTGGGAATTATGCTTAAAGTATCTCTGGGCTATCAATCTGCCATTTCTCAGAAGTTTTTCTAAAGTAATCTATTTAAGGTAATTAAACATGAAAAGCTAGGGATGCTGTCAAAATTTTCAAAACTGACTTAACCAGTGGTCTTTCATCACCTCCCACTATCAGAGTCTCAAATGAGTAAGTTTCTGCACATGGGAAAGCCTCACACCTGGTCAAAGTAATATGAAATATGACCTAATGAAGGGAAGCTTAGCTCCCCTTGCACTGGGGATTCCAACTGCTCAGTGCATGCAGCTTCTGGGGAGCTTTGGTTGTACAATACTTGTCTCAAGCTATAAGTCTTTGATAAAAGTTTTCCAAAGTAATGAAACGTTTAGCCATGGCAACATTTAGACTGACTCTCCGTCAACTGAAGATGGCACCCAAGCATGCAGACTGATTCCTCTGGTCTCTATAAAGAGATGCAGAAGAATATGACAGAAATTTCTCCTCCAGGCTGAGCAAGGCAGCACACACCTGTAATCCCAGTGGTTCATGAGGCTGAGGGAAGAGAATTCAAGTTCAAAGACAGCCTCAGCAACTTAGCAAGGCCCTATGCAACTCTGTGAGACACTATCTCAAAACAAAAAATAAAAAGGGCTTGAGCATTTGGCTTATGGTTAAGCACCCCTAGGTTCCAAAAAAAGAAATTCCTCCTCCATGTAGGAGCTCAGTTTTGATTTCTGTTCTTCCATGTTGCCTCTACTTTCTTACCAGAAGTGGCACTTAAAGCTCAACTCTTTTCCTCTAGTGCCTTCCCAGGGAAGAGCTGATGATCTTGCTGTTCTAATCTGTTCTTAAAACAAAAGTATCACCTTTCTTCTCTGGCCCCAAACTTTGGTAGCAGGGACCCTCTTCAGCCAAGACACATGGTAGGAAGAGGCTGCCACAAAATGCTCCCAGTCAGACCAAGAGGTCTACAAAAAATTCCTCTCCCAATTCATATCAGGCTTTCTAAGCCTCAGGATCTGGCCCTGTCTTCTATCTCATGCTTCTCTCAATAAAACAGAATGAAAAGTACAGAGTAACTTAGAGGTTAATTATTCATGGATACCATAAAAGCTATCACATCTACAAGATTATAAATTTGTCTTACTTGCCAGTTGTTTATTGGCTTCTTACCTGAGCAGTTCAGTCGCACCAACATCTACTCCTGTTTGATACTCTTCCTAGGAAGACTGGACCCATCCGCAACATTCCCTGGCACTAAATTTAAAACTCCTCAAACAGCCGGGCATGGTGGCACACGCCTGTAATCCCAGCACTTTGGGAGGCTGAGACAGGAGAATCGCTAGTTCAAAGCCAGCCTCAGCAATGGTGAGGTGCTAAGCAACTCAGTGAGACCCTGCCTCTAAATAAAAACACAAAATAGAACTCAGTGGGGGGCTGGGGCTATAGCTCAGTGTTTGAGTGCTTGCTTAGCATGCGTGAGGCACTGGGTTCGATCCCCAGCACCACATATAAATGATAAATGAATAAAATAAAGATCCATCAACGACTAAAAAAATATTTAAAAAAAAAAATAGAACTCAGTGGTACCCCTGAGTTATATCCCCGGTACAAATAAAAAAAAGTTCCTCTGACAGCTTGAAGTCAAAGGCCCTCAGAAGTCTTAGCCTACCTACTGTCCAATCAAAATGCAGAGAGACTAAGCAGGACCTGATGAGAATGAAGAAGCTGTGAGTAGGGCAGCAGGGATCAGTACTAAGGCCTCAATGAGAACCTTTTGTACAATATTTATCTTGATACCACTCCAAACCTCTGGCACCAATTTCTGCAGTAACTAAAAATCTAAGGAAAACTAGTTTTAATTCTCCCCCTAAACTCACTGCAAATAAAGCTCTCTAGAGTTCTATGCTTACATCCTACATGCTTCATCTTTGAATTCCACCTACAAACTGATGGGAATGAAAGGCCCTCACTCTTCAGTGCTCTCAGCCTTTAGCATGTATCTAAATTGTTTTCTAAAGCCATCCCATATAGCTGGCATATTTTTCTTCTTTATAAGAAATGACTTACTTATCTAAAGTTCTCCCATCCACTCTTAACTGGTTCCCCTTCCAGAAACCTAGCTATAATCAACTCTACATACTATAAAGACAGAGATCAAGTCATTTAAACAAAATATCTTATTAAAAACCATCTGCTAAGGCCTTAAAAATAGCCACTTATTGTCTAGCATGGTGGCACATGTCTGTAATCCCAGTGGCTCAGGAGGCTAAGGCAGGAGGATAGCAAACTTGAGGCTAGCCTCAGCAAAACCATCTCAAAATAAAAATAAAAAAAGTACTGGGAATATAGCTCAGTGATAAAGCACTCTTAGGTTCAATCCCTAGTACCAAATAGAAAGAAAAAAAGAAAAAAAAGTCACTTGTTTTCTCAGAATGGATAATGAAAATGAGCCACAAGATACTCCCACAGTGACTCTCACCATGTACCTGCATATCTAACAACTTCTTTTGCTGATGCCTATATCAACAAAGTCACTTCTTCAAAGTGTATGGTCCTTAGCAGCTTTTACATTGCTCCCTGCACTTCTAGAAGAGCTCACTATGGTTCACGCTTTAACTTCTCTTCTCACTTCAAGCTAGAACAAGAAACTTGATTAGTTTTATCCCACAGCCAGGTGTGAGGGCTGTATGCTTCCCCTCAGCAAGCTAAGGGAAAAACGAGGCAGAACTGGAAAAGCCTGAAGACTGCAAAGGATGGGACACTTTGAAGGTGAAACCCAATTTTCTGATGACTTGTAGGTAAATGAAGATTATATGACACCCCAGGGTCAGAGTTTCATGCTCACAGGCCTATTCCCTAGCCACTGCCACACCTACATTCTAACCACACTTACCTATTCTGAGCAGCATAGATACTGGCCAGCTTTAGGGAGATTTCTATTATTGCATTGTCTTCCTATTGGGAAAGAGAAATAAAGGAAACTCATTAAAAGTAAAACTTCCTCACAGATTATTTCAGATCAACTTCTTAACTGACTTTGGCCTCAAAGCCCATAGTCTTTATCCTTTTAGAGGAATTAGTGACATTCTGGGCAACCATGCTTTCGAATTAGTGAACGACTGGCCATTTTTTTTTTTTAATATTTATTTTTTAGTTGTAAGTGGACACAATAGCTTTATTTTATTTTTATGTGGTGCTGAGGATCGAACCCAGTGCCTCCCGCATGCTAGGCGAGCACGCTACCACTGCGCCATAACCCCAGCCCCACGACTGGCCATTTTTATCCAGGTCTAGGGCAAAAAAAAATCTACCTTTTTTGGTCAAAGCACACACTGCAGACTAGGGAAGAAATTTTCAGGAAGCAAGACTATTTTAAAAACTGCTTTAGGGGCTGGGATTGTAGCTCAGTGGTAGAGCGCTTGCCTTGCACGCGTAAGGCCCTGGGTTCAATGCTCAGCACCACGTATAAAGCAATAAAATAAAGACATTGTTTCCATCTACAACTACAAAAAAAAATTAAAAAAAAAAAAACTGCTTTAATGAAAGGCCAATAATAGGCAATATTCTTACCTGCTTCATGCCGCCTCCAAGCAGGTAACTCATTGTTGCTTTAAATAGTTGTTCTGCCTAAAAGCATAAGGAAAAGTTTTTTTTACTTGGGCCCATTCTCTATATGACCCTTGGATTCTAAGTACCAGTCTGATGTATCATTTCTGTGTATGCACATGTACACATACACATACACACACACACACGCACATATCCCAAACACAAAGACTTTTTTGAAAGTGGACCAAAATAACCAAAATAACAGGGCCCCACATCTTGGGTACCTCTGTGATGAGTAGAAATCCACTTCTCATCCAAATCACAATGGCAAAGGTTGCAAACTATCCCCAATATTCACTCTCTTATCATTACGGTTATAAAATACCCTCAATTTTTAGCAGATCAGTCTTCTTAAAGCTAGGTGTAGTCATATGATGAAGTTGCGGCCAGGAGTTGTATGCAGGAAGAATGTGAACTTTTTCAACCGTAATTTATAAGGACACTGCTTGCCCTTCATCTTCTCTTTCTCCCTTCCTGCAGCCTGGAAATGAGTCAGCTAACCCATGCAGATGAGAATGTATCTTAGAAAGAACCAGATTTCTGAACCAGATAGCAAAGATGTCTATCCTGCCTTTAGTCTTTAACCTACATGTAGACTTATGCATTAAAGAGAAAATACACTTCATCCTCTCTGAGTCACTATATTCTGGGTCACAGTAGCTTAGCCTATATCCTTACAATTCCAGTTCCCTAGAGGCTAGTACTTTACAAATTCAAAATACTACAAAACAATTTACTTACATTTTCTAGTTGACCTCGTATAAATGCTAAGTTGGCCATCTGAAAGCAAATGACAAATTGTTCAGTTTAGAGCACTGTGTTCCTACTTATCCAAAAACCTGTAAGCTAAAGAGTCCCCTTGGCAGTCACCCTCTGAATTTAAAAAAAAAAATTCAAAGTGGATAAAGTATGTCACCAGTTAATCTGCTAGCACAGTACAGCAATGGTGTAAGAAGTAAATATTTTGTTGCATATACTGTTGATAACAAACGAAATCTAGATTTACTCATCATTAAAGAAACAAAAGCTATTTGTTTCTTTTTGGTCTGGAATTCGAGATGTCTCATAAGTGATTCTGCCAATGGTTTAAAAAAGAAAATGACAGCAACAAAAATAGAGCTCTCAAACATCACAAAGGTCAGGAATAGAAATCAGGAAGAACCATCCTTTCCCAATATCCACCCTTATTCATCAGTAGCTCTGATTAGAAGAGTTACCAAATCATAAGTGTAAGTGATGGCTTTCTGGTTATTGCTCTGATAGGCAAGGCGAAGAGCATCATGCAAAATTAGTTCAGCCTCTTCTGGTTCATCTTTCATGATGCTCAACTAAAAAGAGAAGAGAAAGAAAATAACATTAAATAAAGCAGATGCACATGCTACCAGACAGAAGTACATATGGCTATATATCTCAACTCATAAAAACTATTAATTTGGGCCGGGGTGATATCAGGCTCAGTGGTAGAGCGCTTGCCTAGCACGTGTGACACACTGGGTTTTGATTCTCATCTCAGCACCACATATAAGTAAATAAAATAAAGTCCAGGGGCTGGGGTTATGGCGCAGTGGTAGCGTGCTCACCTAGCACGCGGGAGGCACTGGGTTCGATCCTTAGCACCACATAAAAATAAAATAAAGCTATTGTGTCCACCTACAACTAAAAAATAAATATTTTTAAAAAATAAAATAAAGTCCATTGACAACTAAAAAAAAAATTTTAAAAAAAACAAAAAACTATTCATTTACCAAGTTTACTGACTCCTACTATGCAGCAAGCATTATGTCTACTCATGACCGGGAGGTCAGCCTCCCTTGCAGCTAGGTATAGCTATGTATAATGAAGTTTTGGCCAACAGACGCAGTCAGAAGGAATGTAAGCAATCTTTACATCATATTTTATAAGAAATCTGTTTGCCCCTCATCTTTTTCCTTTTTTTTCTTTTGGTACCAAGGATTGAACCCAGGGGCACTTAACTAGAGTCACCTCCCTATCCCTTTTTATATTTTGTTTTGAGACAGGGTATCACTAATTTGCCAAGGCTGGTCTTGAACTCATGATCCTCCTACCTCAGCCTCCCAAGCTGCTGGGATTACAGCCATGCACCAGCACGCCCAGCTCATCCTCTTTTTCTCTTTCTTCCTTTAGGCTAAAGGGGACCATAATGGAGAAGTAGGCTTAATTATAATTCATTAAGAGCTATGAAGAAAAACAATGGAAAGGAGTACAAAGGGGTCTCCTCCAATGGAAATCAGGGAAGTCTTCCAGCAAAAGTGAGAAACTGAGGAGGGAAGGGTGATAGTAAGTCAACCAAATACGGAACTGGGAGGAAGAATGACCCACAGAGAATGAGTGAAGCCCATACAGGTTGAAGAGAATCGTTCTTCAGAAGAACTGCAAGTATAGAAATGTGAAGAATGGTGAGCCAGAAGACTACTGCAAATGGATGGGTGAGCTAGGCTGGGTTAGATCTTAGGATCTTGCAGACCATAGCAAAGAGTGAATTTTAACTGAAGTGCAGTGGGGAATTACTTGAAGTTTTCAGGCAAGAGGTGATATGATCTGATTTGCATTTTTAAAATATCACCAAGGTTGATGTATGGAAAATGCATTGTAGGTGTCACTAAGGCTGATGTACAGGGGTCAAAAGAACAGAACACAATATCAATTGCAGGTGGTGGCAGTGACTGCACTAGGATGACAACAGCAAGGGAAATAGAGAAAAGGGCATATTTGAGAAATATTTTGCATTTGGTGACAATAGGAATTATGACTGTGTATTGGGAAGCAATGGTAAGGTATCACAAGTTTTAGGAATGACACTGAGAAACTGATGGTCATAAAAAGAAGATAAAAGAATATGTTGGAAAGGCATTCAAGACGAAGAGTTTAGTTTGGGGCATTTTTAAGTCTGAGAGGTAGATGGGGCTTCACAGTGGAGACAGAATGTCTACAGCACAGTGCAGTCTGCAATACAAATTTGGATGTTGTTGGCATCAAGTTGATATTTAGCCCAAAGGAAGATATGAGAGAGCCTGGGGTGAGGAGAAGGGATTATTATTATTATTTTTTTAAAAAGGAGAAAAATAAGAATTGCATTTTAAGGACACTAGCGGTACGGTAGTATGTGCAAACGATGCTCACTTCAGCTTGGCTGGCTAACGGATTAAAAACAACCATAAAACATTATAATTTGTTCGAACAAAAGAAATATGCCAGGGTGCCATCTCCACCTGCACTTGAGACTGCAGCAGTTTTACTGCAGGTTTTAGAGACCGACCAGACTGAATGGATCCCAACTCCTTCCCTAATGATCCATCTAATTCGGGGCAATTTTATCCTTGGGAGCCTCCAGTCACATTTCGGTAAACTATAGGGAGGGCCTCGCTCACAAGGACTCACAAAGCCTCACCTTGGCTCGCTTCAGCAACTGGATGATCTGGGCTTCTGACTCGTCCGCCGCATCCTCGGCGGCGGCCCCGCCCGCTCCCTGCTGTTCCTCCTCATCTGCCGCAGCGGGCCTCGAGAACCAGGCGAGCGCTGCAGGAAGGGGCTCTGAGGTCACCGGGCCCGGCCCGAGTCCCGGTCCCCGCCCGGCCGGCCCCGCCCGGCCCGCGCCCCTCACCTGCCAGCAGCGGCAGCAGGCCCGGGCCGCGGCCGTGCAGCACGACTCGGGGTGGCGGCCCCTCCAACTCGGGCCCTGGGCCTCCTACCGGCCCCGGGAGCAGGCGCGCCGAGTAGCCCCGGTACCGCCGCTCCGCGGCCCGCAGGAGGCCTCGACCCACGCTCCAGCTCAGGAGCCGGTACATATTCCCGCCGCGTCCTCTGCGCACTGCAGGCCAGTCGGATCCCGAGACGCCCCGCCCCCTGCGCAGAGGGTTCGCCGGATTGGTCGGGCCATTACGGCCGAGAAGGCGTCATCGTTGCTGTCCGCATGCGCCATGACGCACATCGACGTCACTGCCTCGCCCCTCCCAGTGGGGGCGGGAACGGTCCGCAGGTGATCGTAGCGGGTCGGAGCTTGTCCGCCAAGGATCTTGTACAGGAGGGTGTAACCTGTGGCATCATGGCCGTCGCGTTACCGGCGGTCGTAGAGGAGCTCTTGAGCGAGATGGCCGCGGCAGTGAGAGAAAATGCGCGAAGTACGAGTCGTAGGCCGTGCGTAGCTGCGTCGTGGGCCGCAGAACACGTCGAGGCGGGGACCGGGGGCGCAGTGGCTGGTGGGCGCGGTATTCCGGGTCCCACTCGGCTCGGCGCTGTGACCTGTCCGAGCTTTTTTCCCTTATAGCCCTAACCCTAAACCCCAGGCTCGTGAAAAAATAAAATTAAATAAAGACATTTGGGTCATAAAAGTGAAGTCCATTTAACAAATATTTAAGGAACCGTGCAGTTGCTGGCACTCCTCCCCGGGGGTATGTGGGGCGAACAGGCCAATGGGGACGGAAGCGCTGGGACTAGCCTTGGGTGCACGTGAGAAGGGATCCAAAGGCCTGGGAGGTTGAAAAGACTGAATCCTGCAGTGAGCTTTTTGCATTCAAAACTCTGAATTTTTAAATTTTCTCAAATCCTGATGTTAACTTTAAATACTCTTAATATACTTTGTTCAACAAGTAAATATTTTAGGGTCACAAACCAGAATGCATACACAAATGCTCTAGAAGTACCTTTTTTCCAGGGACCAGCAGAGGGTGCTTTGTGCCTATATCACTAAAATCACGGTGCCAGGATGATCTCAGCATACCAATAAAAAGATATTTCAAATAAAAATGTATGGACTAATTCGAACTACTCTTCCAGTGTAAGGATGGCCACTCTAAATAAAGGCCAAATTAGGTCTCAAAACTGCCATTGCTTATTAACTTGGATAGCTTTTGTGTGCTTCAAAATGGGTTATTTTGCATTACTGTTTTTAAAGGACTGTGAAAAGTAAAGCAACATTTGTTCTCTCATTTCAGTCAGAATTTACTAGGGGTTAAGTATATATATGCTTAAAAGATCAGGCCAGCCAGGTATTTAAACATGTCCTGATTCCAGAAAGGATGAGGAGGAAAGCCAGTTTGTCAGTTCAGTGTTTCTTGTTCAAGTAAGCTTGGATGGCCTGAGAGTTCAGAATGCAATCAACTTTAACTGGAGTCTGTCAGAATGGATTAAACCTTAGGCTGACAATCTTGAAGGGGGCATAGTAAGTACTGTTGACACCCATGGCTCAAACATAAGGACCACTGCTATTTAATCATGTTTATTTTTAGCAGAACTGTTTTTTTAGTCATAAAACCTTCCTAATCCCATTCTTCAGTGGTAATAGTTTTAAATCAAGATTCCAAGTTTACACTTGTGTAATGGTATATAAACTAGTTGTAGTTGAGCCATGTAGGAAGTTAAGAGTAGATTTCCTGTGTTACTTTTTGGTTCCCCTGGAGTTACAGTTGTCTTGGTTTTGGTTTTGGTTTTTGGTACCAGGGATTGAACTCAGGGGTAGTCAACCACTGAGCAACATCCCAGCCCTGTTTTGTGTTTTATTTGGAGACAGGGTCTCACTGTTGCTAAGGCTGGCTTTGAACTTGCAATTCTCCCATCTCAGCCTCCCAAAGTGCTGGGATTACAGGCGTGTGCCACTGCACCCAGCTATCTTGGATTTTTTTTTTTTTTTTTTTTTAGTTTTCTGTGTACTTATCCATAATTCAACCTCACATTCTACCAGTATTCTAAATCTCTACTCGACATGTTCAGATGAACAAGGTGTTCATCAATTTCATTTTTCTGAAGAAATCTCTCCTAGAGTGCTCTGACTTGCCTAGTGTGAACTGGCTGATCTCATCTGTCTCCTGAGATCTCCCTTCACCATTATTATCCTGGGAATTCTCTTTACCTGTGTTGGGCCTTATGTTTAGTATATCCTACAATTTTCTTTTCTTGGTTTCCTACCTTATTTTATGGAGCATAAGCTCTTGTAGCTTCATGAAGAAGGGGATGAAAGGGGTGTGAGATGTACTTTTTAAGGCTTAGCATGTCTGAAAAAGTTTTTCTATCTTCACACTTAATTGATAGGTTGGCGAAGTATTGAATTATATGTTGGAAATAATATTTCTGGAGACATCTGAAAACATTATTATGCTACCTTCTATCTTCTAGTGTTCCTCCTGATTTTTTATGTGACTTTTATTTTTTCTGGAAGTTTGAATCACACTTATCCCTCAGTATCCTTAAAGGATTGGTTGCAGGACCTCTCATGGATACCACTGATGCTCAAGTTCTTTGTTTAAAATAGCATACAATCTATACACATTCTCCCATGAACTTTAAATCATCTCTCAATTACTCATAATATTTGATACATGTAAATGCTGTGTAAGTAGTTGTTATACTGTTTTGCTTAGGGAATAATAAGAAAAAAAATCCGTACATGTTTAGGTACAGGCCCAGAGAATATTTTCCCAAGTTTGTTTGTTTGTTTTGCTTTTGTTTTTAATCCAAGGCTGGTTGATTCATGAATGTAAAACCCATGGATTTGGAAGGTCAACTGTATCTTTATAACTCTTTATAACCAGTGTTTTAGAGTCTTCTGATGAGGATTATTTTTGTTTTTTCAATCTACCATGTAGGCACTCGTGGTCCCTTTCAAACTAGAAATTCCTATCTTTCAGTTCTGGGAAACTTTCTTGACTTACTGGATTGATGAGTTCCCTACATCTGTGTTGTTCATTCTAGTATTTCCATTATTCAGTTATTGAATGCACTTTATTGTTCCTCTTGAGTGACTTACCATTTCACCTATATTTCATTTTTTAAATTTTCCCCTTTTCCTGGGAACTTTCTTCAACTGCATCTTCCAGATTCACTTTTTTAAAAAAAAATTTCTGCTGTCATATTTAATTTATAACTTCATCCCCTGAAGATCCCTTTATTATATCTTGGCCTGTTTTACAGTTGCTTAGCTTGTTTTTTCTCTGATAATATTAAGAGGTGTTTGAAATATTTTCTCTCTGCAGTTTTTTCTCTAATTAGCTTGCTTCTATTTGTTCTGTTCTTTGTTGCCCAGTAATCCTTAGTTGTCTCGTAATGTAGAAGAGCTTATGGATAGGTAATGACATTGTAATTGTTTTTATGAGGCTAGCTGGGAAACCATTGCAGTGTCAGCCCTCTTGGCTTAGTCAGATACCCCAGAAAAGACTTCTAGTCTCCGGCCTAGAGGGTGAAGGTCCAATTGTATTACAAGAGCCATACTGGGAAAGAAAGCAGGAGGTCCCCTGTTTTTCATGTAACACCTTAGCTCCACTGTGCCTAGAATTTTCCTCCAGTCCAGATAGCCTATATTTGAATCTCTCCAGAAAATAAGCCTAGTCTTTTGCCAGAGTGTGAGGACAGCAGTCATCTACAGGTAGGCAGAGGAACTGAAGTCCTGTTACTTCTTAAACTAAGAATCTTTCTTATCTTAGTGTCCCTGCTTGATACCCACCTCCAGAACAATCTGGTACCACCAATTTTTGAGTATTTCTTTTTTAGGAGTGGGTTGAGAGAGTAAGGTACAGGAGAATATTGGATTCTGTAATTAAAGCAGGGTGTTGTCTGACTCTCCCTACTGCTGGCCTACAATTCAATTTTTTCAGATCTTATAAATTATTTTTCACTCTTCTGTCACCTTCCAGTTTATCTTAGTAGTTGTTTCTTCCTGCCTTTCTTATTCTTGGGAGTTTATCATTTTTTACTATTTTAGGCAGATTTAGGGAAGAAACAAAATTATATACATAGGTTCAGTTTGTCATTTTTAAGTCTTTTTGGTGATAGTCTTTTTAAGATTTTTTGTGTTTGTGGTCACTAGTTTAACATGATTAACTTTTTTTCCATTCCCATTTTACAGTTCCTGATGAGCATTTGTCATCGTAAGTACATGCACTATTATGTTTTGATTTTTCTTTTAAACATTAGTGTATTTTAAGGGTCAAATCTTTCAATATCGATTCTTAACTTTTAAAACTAGTCTTACTAGTTAGCTACTAAGTATGTTTTGCATAATTTTTTTTAAATCTCAAATGAATAGCCAACACCATACTACAAGGCATTCCTATATTGCCCTGCTTGCAACTCTTCTTTAACATTGTTCTAGAAATTATTCCTGTTACATTAGCACATAAAAAAAAATTAGAAGTATACCTATCTTCAAAAAAAGACAAATAGCTGGGCACAGTGGCGCAGGCCTGTAATCCCAGTATGTAGGGAGGCTGAGACAGGAGAATTGCGAGTTCAAAGCCAGCCTCAGCAATGGCAAGGTGCTAAGCAATTCAATGAGGCCCTGCTTCTACATAAAACACAAAAAATAGGGCTGGGGATGTGGCTCAGTGGTCAAGTGCCCCCGAGTTCAATCTCCAGTACCAAAAAAGAAAAAAAGACATATTATTTGAAGATAATATCACTATTTTAAAAAAACAAGAGAATAAAAAATGGCCAATTATTTTACAGAAATCAAAATTCAATCTCCATGCCACAAAACCGAAGAATACAATTACAATCTCAATAGCAAAAAAAAAAAAAGGCTACCTAGGAATAAGTGACACTTAAATGTTTTTGTTTTGGTTTTTGGTGGCACTGTGGACTGAACCAGGAGCACTCAACCAGTGAGCTACATCCTTAGCCCTTTTTTTTTTTTTTTAATTTTGAAACAGGGTCTCATTAAGTTACTCAGGCTGGTCTCTATTTCTTAGATTTTTTTTTATAAGAATTATACATTAGGGGCTGGGATTGTAGCTCAGCGGTAGAGCGCTTGCCTCGCATGTGTGAGGCCCTGGGTTCGATACTCAGCATCACATACAAAGCAATAAAATAAAGACATTGTGTCCATCTACAACTAAAAAAATATTAAAAAAAAAAAAGAATTATACATTATTGCTGGGGCACAGTGGTGCACGTCTGTAATCCCAGCACTTTGGGAGACTGAGACAGGAGAATCGCGAGTTCAAAATCAGCCTCAGCAATGGCGAGGCGCTAAACAACTCAGTGAGACCCTGTCTCCTTTTTTTTTTTTGGTACCAGGGATTGAATTCAGGAGTTCTCAACCAGTGAGCCACATCCCCAGCCCTATTTTGTGTTTTATTCAGAGACAGGTTCTCGCTGAATTGCTTAGTGCCTCAACTCATCATTGCTGACTGAGACTGGCTTTGAACTCGCGATTCTCCCGCCTCGGCCTCCCGAAGCAATGGGATTACAGGCATGCACCATCGCACTCGGCAAAGAGGGCTTCTTTATTGGTATAAGTCATTCCTTTTATTTAGAAAAACCAAGAACATCTGAAATAAGTGAAAAAGAATATGAACATTAATTCTGTGGAGTGAATGAGTCCATGGATTTTATATTATTATTTTCTTTTTTTCCAAATTAAAGTGAATTATTTTAAATGCTGAGGATTAAGAGGGGTGGATCGCTCATTGGTAGAGCGTTTGTCTAGCATGCATAAGTGGGTTCCATCCCTAACACTGTCAAAAAAAGAAGATGCTGAGGGTAGTGAACCTTTGGGTCAAGTTACTAAGGTGACTGGCAATCAGCCCTTTTAATCTGAAGCCTTTCTATTTTCCCAGGCTGAAGTTTCTCTTTGGCCCATCTGCCATTCAGGCCTTGGACCTAGTTGATCGACAGTCCATCACTTTAATCTCATCTCCCAGTGGAAGGAACATTTACCAGGTAATAAGTCTAGAAGTGGGGATAATCTCAACAGAAACCCTTAGGACAAAATGTTTTCATGTATCTCTATGGAAGTTGATGACCAGCTTGAAGTATTTCTTAACTGTTGAAAAGCTTTTGACCCAACTTAGTAAAGTTAACATATTAGTAATTTTTAAAATTTTGTGTGTATTTATTCAAAATTGAAGCCAGGCACAGTGGCACATGCCTGTAGTCCCAGCACTTTGAGAGGCCAAGACAGGAGAATCGCAAGTTCAAAGCCAGCCTCACCAACGGTGAGGTGCTAAGCAACTCAGTGAGACTCTGTCTCTAAATAAAACACAAAATAGGACTGGGGATGTGGCTCAGTGGTCGAGTATTCCTGAGTTCAATCCCTGGTACCAAAAAAATATATATTGATAAAACTGCATATTTATGGCATATAAAATGATGTTTTTGATATATGTATACCTTGTGGGATGACTTATTCAAGCTGTTAACATGTCCATTATCTCACATACTTATTTTTTTGTAGTGAAACCAACTTAAAATCTACTCTTAGAAAATTTCAAGTATACAATACATTGTTGTTAAGTGTTATCATCATATTGTACAGTAGATCTCCTAAACTTATTCCTCCTGCCTAACTGAAATCTTACACCTCTGGACCACCATCTCCTGTATCCCCCAATCTCTTATTAACCACCATTCTCCTTTTTGAGTCTTCAGTTTGACTGTTTTAGACTTCACATATAAGTGAGATCATGCAGTATTCCATCTTTTTGTCCTGTTTTGTTTCATTTAATATACTGTATCCAGGCATTTTAGTAATTAAGAGCAATATTTCCAAGAAATATTTTTTTCAGTAGTATTGTATAGAACCAGCAATAATGTAGAAAGCTTCTTTGTTAGGTCTAATGGAGTATAGTCGACTTTTACTTTCTTATTGTTGATAATAGAGGCACCCCCCCAATAAATTTACTGACATATACATCTTGTTCATAATCTTGCTTTCAGGCAAAAGTCAAAATGTATTTTGAGGTCCTTGCAGATGCTCAATGATCTATCAAAAATGATCTTTCAACACTGTTGTCGATAAATATTTATTAAGAGTCAAACTGCTGAATGCAGTCCACTTGGACCTTAGTTTTGCCCTCTTCAAGCTTATGACAGGATGGATAGATTGGGAAGTAACAACCTCTTATCAGACTCTGAATTACTTTCATGTGTTATTGATTATTCCCACCACAAGTCTGCAAAGTATATTTAGCAGGAAACTTAAATGAAGAAAAGTAAAGTAACAATTGCATCTGGTTACTTCACATTGCTTGTTCTATAATCTGAGACTAGAATAAAGACTATATATATATACAGCAGGCAAAACCAACTGCTACTCCCCTAGGTTATATGAGACAAAGGTAAGTGCAGCTAGGGTTGAGGAAAGGGACTCTTATGAAAATATTGGCAGTGGTGTTGAGTTTTGTGTCTGGCTTCAAAGCCTTCAGCTCTTGTCTGTTATCCAGGCTTTGCTAAAGACCAGAACACGGGAATTTTTTTTTTAAATATTTTTTTAATTGTGGATGGACACAATATCTCTATTTATTTATTTTTATGTGGTGCTGAGGATCAAACCCAGTGCCTCACGCATGCAAGGCAAGCGCTCTACCACTGAGCTACAATCCCAGCCCCACAGGAATTTTTTTATTGTTTAAATTCTGGGTTGTTTTTTTTTTACAGTGAACTTCTCAGAACTGAGACCAGTTAGTTAACTGTCATTGAGAGACCACATCAGTTAATTCTTAGGAAGTGAATGATGCCAGGGAAGGAGAGGGCCTTAACCCTCGCCTGACTGACCGCCAGCACCCAGCCCTCTTGCCTGAGGACAATCAGATGGGTCAGGGAGACCAGTCAGTGCAGGAACTCCTTTATTGCAGAAATGGGGAGGGATATATAGTCCCTTTCGACCAATCAGCTTAAAGGTCAATCTGCCAGGCCTGTTCATGCACGTGAGCACTCTACCAAATATAAGCAGTCATGCCTTTTCCAGGAGCAAGCGGGAGGTAACCAATGAGATAGGTTTCCTTTTCTCGGGAGCTGGCGTGTAAATCGCCCCTAGGAATGCCCTACAGAATGACTTGAGCAAAACCTGCCTGCACGAATAGGTGCCTTTGCTCAGTGAATTCACTTGCCTTTCTACATCACAGCATAACTTCCTTGACCTACAAGAGTCATCCTGTGTTTCCTCATTAAGAAGAATAGAGTAGTGTGGGATGCTACAGTTAAAACTTTTGAATAGTATTTTCCTACTCAAAAGAGACTGCCGAGGGCTGAGGTGGTGGCTCAGTGGTAGAGCGCTTGCCTGCGTGAGGCACTGGGTTCGATTCTCAGCACCACATAAAAATAAATAAAATATCGTGTCCATCTACAGCTAAAAAAATATTAAAAAAAAAAAAGAGAGAGACTGCCTAGTAAGAAGATTCTGTCATGGTGAACTTAGAGATGAATAATCAGTCATTGAATTTATTGTTTATATATGAGTAGATATTTCTGTAATCTTTTCTGATATTTTATGTTTGGGTTTTGTTGTTGTTGTTTGGGGGACAGGTACTGGGGATTGAACTCAGGGGCACTCCATCACTGAGCCACATCCCCAGCCCTGTTTCTCATTTTATATATTGACAGGGTCTCACTGAATTGCTTAGCGCCTTGCTTTTGCTGAGGCTGGCTTTTAACTTGTGATCCTCCTGTCTCAGCCTCCCAAACTGCTGGGATAACAGGAATGCGCCACCACTCCTGGCTTTATATTTGGTTTTTATATGACTTAAATACCTGAAACTAGGGGGCCCTTCACATTTTCCCCATGTCTTTTAGTTTTGAAATTTTGGTCTCAGTTCCATTATCAGCATAACACTTGACCTGGGCAAGCTATCTATCTGACCTCTAGTTCTGTGATCTGATCATTAATTAAAATCTTTTTTTTTAATTTTTTAAAAATATTTTTTAGTTGTAGGTAGACAGAATATCTTTATTGATTTATTTTTATGTGGTGCTGAGGATCGAACCCAGTGCCTCACGCATGCGAGGCAAGCGCTCTAGCACTGAGCCACAATCCCAGCCCATTAATTAAAATCTTAAAGTTCTTATTTAAAATATTTTAATTAGGGGCTGGGATTGTAGCTCAGCGGTAGAGCGCTTGCCTTGCAGGTGTGAGGCCCTGGGTTCGATCCTCAGCACCACATACAAAGCAATAAAATAAAGACATTGTGTCCATCTACAACTAAAAAAAAAATTTAAAAATAAAAAAATAAAATAAAATATTTTAATTAGCTGGGTGCAGTGGTGTACGCCTGTAATCCCAGCACTTTGGGAGGCTAAGACCAGAGAATTGCAAGTTCAAAACCAGCCTCGGCAATGGTGAGTCGCTAAGCAAATGAGACCCTGTCCCTAAATAAAACACAAAATAGGGCTGGGGATGTGACTCAGTGATCGAGTACCCTGAGTTCAATCCCCAGTATCAATAAAATAAAACATTTTAATTATTGTTGATGTCTTGTTCCTCCCAGTGTTCCGTGTGACTTGTTTAGTTCTTGTCATTCACATCCTATATTATATTCCATTGCTTTGTTAGTCATAAAAACACTGACTTTCTAGAACTGTGGCTGTCAGCTTGGAGTTTGAATTAAATGAGACTGAAGAAATCTTTATACACCCTCAGTATAACTTTAATGGTTGCATTGTATAGTAATATAGTAGGAATTTGGTTTAAGTCGGGGTTGTGTAGAAGGATAAAAGTTGAATTGGACACTGTCTTGTCTTTCCACAAGACAACCTTTATTCCATACATCAACCCTAATATTCTTTTTTCTCTTTTAGTTTTTAGTTGTCAATGGGCCTTTTTTTTTTTTGGTACCAGGGATTGAACTCAGGGGCACTCGACCACGGAGCCACATCCTCAGCCCTATTTTGTATTTTATGTAGAGACAAGGTCTCACTGAGTTGCTTAGCGCCTCGCTGTTGCTGAGGCTGGCTTTGAACTCACGATTCTCCTGTCTCAGCCTCCCAAAGTGCTGGGATTACAAGCGTGAGCCACCACGCCCGGCTTTTTCTTTTCTTTTTTTTTGGTACTGGGGATTGAACTCAGGGGTACTCGACCACTGAGCCACGTCCCCAGCCCTATTTTGTGTTTTATGTAGAGACAGGGTCTCACTGAGTTGCTTAGCGCCTTTGCTAAGGCTGGCTTTGAACTCGCGATTCCCTGTCTCAGCCTCCCTAAGTGCTTGGGATTACAGGCTTGAGCCACCGCGCCCGGCTTTTTAATGTTTATATATGCAGTGCTGAGGATCAAACCCAGGGCCTCACACATGCTAGGCAAGCAGTCTACCACTGAGCCACAACCCTGTGACTTCAGTTAGTCACAGTTAATATTCTTACTGTCCACCAGATGTAATTATTCTAAAATCACCATTTTGTTGCTATCACCTGAGCTGCTTTTTAGAAACTTTGGCTCAGTTTGAGAAGGGGTGGCTAAATTATGCTATGGTAACAAGGACCTCCAAATCTAAAAGGCTTACAGAAACAAAGTTTTACATCTCCATGCCACACATCCATTAGGAGTCAACTGCAGTTCTGCTCCCAAGCACCTTCACTTAGGGATCCCAGTTAGTGAAGCCACCCCTATATGGAACTCAAAGAGAAGGCCTGGTGTGCTATGATTTTTAACATTTCTGCCTGGCTGTTCATATTTTGCTGGCTAAAAAACAAGTCACATAGCCAATCTGTATTCAATAGAACAGGAATGTATAATCCTTTTTCCAGAGAGAAATAATACAGCTTACTACTGTGAAGTATCATAAGAGGCTTTTAGTGATCATAAAATAAAGCTGTATCCATGAATGTATGACTATCCAGGTGGGTCACCTCTTTAGAACCTAACTGAAGTCACAGTGAACTGTAAACTTCCTCCAAGTGAAGTTCCTACAAGTGCAATATGAGTGTCCTCTTCTTTGCATATCCATTTTTAAAAATCACACATTCTTCTGAGAATAAGCATTCCAAGCTATGAGTGGAAGAACTAAGAGCAGTTCCTGTAAGAGGAGGTCATTTTTCACTGAAGGGTGAAATTAAATTTTCCCTAAGGTCAGTTTCCAGTTCTAAATATTTCTAACTCTGATTTTTGCCTGATTATTGGGTTCATTAGTTGTCCACTGCTATATATGGTACATACTGCCTCTAGCAGTTGAACGTTTTACTTTGAGTCTTAGCCAGCCTGTGAAAGTATTAGGCAAGGGAACCTCTGTAGAATTTATCCCCATCCTTAAGTCACTGGGCATTTGTTTAACATAGTTCAGGAAGCATTCTAATAGATAGGGGCCCTGCAATAAGAAGGAAATACTGAATCATTCGAGTTGGTGCAGAATCACAGAGGCTTATGCCTGAGTAAGTTTATTTCTAGACACAGGAGATAACTAAAGAAAGAATTCTAAAGTTTTATTCATTGTTAGTATTTTGGAAACTAAGAATTACTTATGTCTCCGTTGGATGTTGACGAATTTTCTTTAGGATGAAGTGGGAAATAATCTGCTTTAATGTTCCACCTTCAGTTAAGTCTTCCAGATGCACTAGGTAAATTTCTCTATTCATACTTAGTGGTATAGGTGATAAAGGTGATATGTTCATATAGGAAATATGTAAGATGTAGTTTTAATACCTAATTTAAACTGGAGCTAAAATCTTTAATGGTTACAGCAGGCATCTTACCTAGTCATTGGCCATTTCTGGAAATCTGGGAACCCCCAAGGAATTCTGCTGATTTTGTCAAAAAACTTTATCAAGATGGCTTGGTGTCAGCCAGGTGAGGTGGCATACACCTGTAATCCCAGCTGCTCAGGGGGCTAAAGCAGGAGAATTGCAAATTTGAGGGCAACTTGGGCAACTTAGTGAGATCCTATCTCAAAATCAAATTTTAAAAAAGGGTTGGAAGCCAGGCGCAGTGGCTCATGCCTGTAATTCCAGCACTTTGGAAGGCTGAGACAGGAGAATTACGAGTTCAAAGCCAGCCTCGGCAACGGCAAGGCACTAAGCAACTCAGTGAGACCCTGTCTCTACATAAAACATAAAATAGGGCTGGGGATGTGGCTTAGTGGTTGAGTACCCCTGAGTTCAATCCCCAGTACCAAAAAAAAAAAGAGCTAAAGATGTATCTTAGTAGTAGAGCCTCCATGGGTTCAATCACCCCAGTATCACCCCATCCCACTCCCCAAAAAGATGGTGCATCACGTGAACCAATGAACATATGACACACAGAAGCACACATTTGAAGATATTTCTTCTATGATTAAAGGATTATCTGTTGCTTTATTCTCTGTGGCAGAGAAAGACAAAATATCCTTGGAGTGCTGAATTATATGACAGTATAATTAAAAAAAAAAAAAAAAAAAAAGACCTGTAATCCCAGTGGTTCAGGAAGCTAAGGTAGGAGAATCACAAGTTCAAAGCTTGCCTCAGTAATCTGGCGAGACCTTATCAAAAAATAAAAAGGGCTGGGGAAGTGGCTCAGTGGTTGAGTACCCCTGAGTTCAATCCCTGGTACCAAAAAAAATGTTTTTAATTTTTAGAAAGGTTCTGTGTTTTTTCATTTAGATTACTATCTTCAAGCCTAAATATAATCCAAAGGCCCTGTGACAAATAATCTTCTAGTTTGGAAATTAACTCAAGGAATGAAACTCTTTTAACTTCCCACCACTGTAACTAATATCTGAGATAAATCAACTTGAAAAGAGGAAAGCTTTGTTTTGTTTCAGAGGTTTCAGTCCATGGTTGCCTGGTCCTGTTGCTTTGGGCCTATGGCAGCAAATTACATACATGGCAAGAATGTGTGGTGGACGAGACCTATGAACCTCATAACAACCAGAAAGCAGAGAGAAGAGGGGTATAGGGGCCCAATATCCCCTTCAAGGGCACAGTCCCAGTGACCTAACTTACTCCCACTAGGCCCATCTCCTAAACGTTCTGCTACCTTGAAGTAGTGCCACAGACTAGCAACCAGGCCTTTAACACATGGGCTTTTGGGGCACATTCAAGATCCAAGGCGGGTGCAGTGGTGCACATCTGTAATCCCAGCACTTTGGGAGGCTGAGACAGGAGAATCATGAGATCAGAGCCAGCCTTAGCAACAGTGGCGAGGCACTAAGCAACTCAGTGAAACCCTGTCTCTACATAAATCACAAAATAGGGCTCAGTGGTCGTGTGCCCCTGAGTTTAATCCTCAGTACCAAAAATAAATAAAGATCCAAACTACAGTAAGCTCCTGACAAAAAGGTTTTGACTGTTTGGTAGAAAAGAGACCTCCAACAGATTTGTCCAATCAGGAGTAAGGCTGTAGGTCAGGGATAGAGCTCCTGCTTAGCCCTGGTTCAATCCCTAATACAGGAAGTGGGAGGGGTCATGACACCAAATTTGTCCAGTCACACCAACAAATCTTATTAGATCTTACTGTCCCTGTACCTGTCCTTTGTGGGTTTATTTTTTCCCTTGGTACCAGGGATTGAACTCAGGAATACTCAACCACTGAGCCACATCCCCAGCCCTATTTTGTGTTTTATTTAGAGACAGGGTCTCACTGAGTTGCTTAGCACCTCGTCTCACCATTGCTGACTGAGGCTGGCTTTGAACTCGCAATTCTCCTGTCTCAGCCTCCCAAAGTGCTGGGATTACAGGCATGTGCCACCGTCCCCAGCTCCTTGTGTTCTTTTGACTGCCACCAAAGCTTTTTGTTCTTAAACTGAGCCTCCTAATAACCCCACATGTATCTACATCCTCCTCCTATCCTGCTAAATGAGTGGGCAGATCTGGGCTTGCCTTTTCCAGAGACCTCCATCCTGAGCAGCTGAGTCATCCCTTTTGCTGGATTCTTTATTCTCCCCACCCTCAAATGCTTTTCAAAAGCCCTTTTCTACTTTCTTCTGAGAACTATCTTACTCCTGCCCAACTATTCATCCTATACCTATTTCCACACTCTTCTTAGATGTGTGGTGGAAGCTTCAGAAACTTATACACGTACTGTGAAATACCAAAAGTTAAGAAGCCCCACAATAAAATGTAGATAAGAGATTTCCCCTCCATGGCTTGAGAGTCAACACATGGAGTAGGTCCTGTGAATCACTAAGCATAGGAACAAAATTATTTGTATGGATGGCTGAACTAGCCTGAAACTCTTCAGTTCCATTGTCCTAAAGGGCAAGCACTGAGAGGTAAGGAAGAGTTTGCATGCTTCAGGAAAAGAAACTGAGTTTCCTCTTCTGTGTAAAACAGTACTGCATTTCTTTCCAGTGCAATTTGCAGAGACTTTGAGTCATTAAATGGATAAAGGGAAAGAGGTGGTACCCAGAAATATACCTTCTGAGAGCTGGGGTATCTGTCCTTTTTTTCCCTAGGTACTTGGAAGTTCTGGTAAAACATACATATGTTTCGCTTCTTGTCATTACTGTTCATGTCCTGCATTTGCCTTCTCAGTGCTACGGAAGAGTGACAGCCTACTGGTAAGGATGGAAAAGGCTCTTGCCACTGTAATTAGGTTAGGAGAGAAATTGCTAGCCCTTATTTCATGGTTTAAGAGTTGCGTATAGGGCTGGGATTGTAGCTCAGTGGTAGAGCGCTTGCCTCGCATGCGTGAGGCCCTGAGTTCGATCCTCAGCACCACATACAAAGCAATAAAATAAAGACATTTATTTTAAAAAAAAAAAATTTAAAAAAAAGAGTTGCGTATAATGGGAATTTTTTTTTTTCTTCAGTACTGGGGATTGAACTCAGAAGTGCTTTACCACTGAGCTACACCCCCAGCCCTTTTTGAGATAGGGTCTTGCTAAATTGCCCAGAACGGGCATGAATTGGAATCCTACTATCTTAGTTTCACAGGTAGCTGGAATTACCATGCCCAGCTACAAAGTGGCAATTTTACTGTATTGAAACAAATAAATTAATTGCCTTGACTTCAGTGATTTCTTTTGGATTTAGCCTCCCAAAATGTCCTTTATAGAACTACATTGGTTGCTTGCTTTTTTATCTGAAAGGTCACAGATGCAGCTTTGGGGAGGATAGGAAGGCAATCCTGGAAGTTGGCACTGGGGAAGTGGATGATCCGATAAAAATTGAAGCTAAATTGGATGTTGGTAACTTGTGTATATATCCCCAACTCCAGCCATGAGGTATATCTTCCTCCTACCTGTAAAACAGCCTGATGCTATAATCAACCTTCACATGGGACAGGAATGCCTTTGTCTGTCCCTCTCAGTCTTTGCTGATTTCAGAGTCCAGAGCATCAAGCAAGAACAGGACATATTCACACACTCCTTATGCCCTCCTGCGAGGTCACTATTTCTCAAGTCTTGCTGAAGATAATGGAGTCCACCCCATTCTTCCCTTTCTTTTACACTGTTAACTTCTTAAACATCTTGGGAACTAGATGCCAAGTTGGGTGTCCCATTGTGCAAGAGGCCACATTTATAGCTCATATGCCATAAGTATATGTCACCTATAAAATGACAGGATTGAACAAAAGCCTCTTCAAGATCTTAAGCTCTTAAGCTGTGTTTACAACAAAAGATCCAACTGCATCATCTCCCAGAGTAGCGGACAGGCTAGTATGTGCCAGTTTTGCCACTGCTCCCCCCTGACCCTCAATCCTGCCCCTGAAATATAACAGTGGTTAAGTGAATAGACTATAGGTTCTGAGCATATGGTTAAAATGGAGTTAACACCTGTCCTCATAGGTGGCTGTCAGATAAATGAGATAATCTGTGAGAAGCACTGAGCAACATAGTGGTACTTCAAGGAATAGCCATTGCCATGACAGCTTTCTAAAAACAAGGAAGAACCTAACAGAAATCACAGCAAACTTCCTCTTCCTTTCATGTGATGGTAGTGAGAGGTAGACTGGCCAACCGTGGTCTTGCTTGTTCCTAATATGTCTGTATGTTGTTTTGTGTTCCAGTGTAAGCATCTCTTGGCAGTTTATCTTAGTCAGGTTATGAGGACCTGTCAGCAGTTAAGAGTGTCTGACAAGCAACTGACAGACATGTTATTGATAGACAAGAAACAAGAAGCATAAAAAGTACAGATGGAATATCATTATCTTTCAAAATAGAAGTCCCATCAAGAAATGCATTCAACCTGTCATGGTTCTCAAGGAAAAGAGATGAAATGGATCTTCCAGAGATGACTTGTTACTCTCCCTTTTCATTCTGGATTGCAGGAGGAAATCTGGGTTGGACTGTGGGCTAGGGAAGGTGTATATATATGGTTTAGAGCCCTGTGATGTCTTCTCACGAAAAACCTGAACCGCCTCTGATCCACTTGGGCAAAAAATGTCCCTGGGTGGAATCAAACATTATAGCCTGAAATAAAGTCTAATACCATGCTGTGTCCACAATTCGTTTCTTAAGTGACTGAATTAGCAGTAATTCCTAAAGGGTTATGATAGCTGGTCAAACTGAGTAAAAGCAAGTTTAGATCAACAAGTATTGGTTCTTTTCCTGGGGTCCAGAAAATTACTCAGCAACAATAAAAGATCAGAGCAGAGAGACAGCTAAACAACATTAACTATGAAAAGACTCTCAGGTTCTGGTTTCAGTAACCTTCAGATATCCATGGCTTTGGTGCCAAAGCAGCTTAAGTAGACTGTATTGTTAGTGATGCAGCCTCTAGAACAAGGACAGAGCTGGGGCTTTATAACAGGACAAATGAAAGAACAGACTAAAATTCATGTCCTGGAAAGAAGCTACAAATAGGGGCTGGGGTTATAGTTCAGTGGCAGAGCACTTGCCTAGCATGTGTGAGGCACTGGGTTCGATCCTTAGCACCACATATAAATAAACACATAAAATAAAGGCATTCTGTCCATCTACAACTAAACAAAAAAAATTAAAAAAAAAAAAACCCACAAATACCGCTAAGGATTTTAAGTCTCAAGAATAAAAGACAGATTTTACAAGGGTGGGGATGGATAGGAGACTCAGATGGACTCCAAGAGACAACCAAGGAGTAACAATAGGATGAGGATGAAAACAAGACTAGCTTCAGCCCAAGACAAGAATTTCTTAATAAGTAAAACAAATAAATACTTAATAATATTATTTAATAATGCAAATAAATACATAATAACAGAAGAGGATTGGAAAGGGACAGGAATTACTGGTCTCTGCAGGGGTTCATCAACCTGCAGTATTCTTGTGGAAAGGAAAGCAATGGACAAACAGGTAAAATAGATGGTTTTCTAGCCCAGGACACCCCCTAATCCTTGGGCCCCCTAAACACAAGGTGCTAGTGAATGAATGCTGGGTGAAAGCCCAAAGCCCAAGTTGCAGTGCTGTTGTGGTTGGCAGAGCCCCATTATGTTGTGGTGTAGGAAAAAAAATCTACCAGGACTTTTGCTACTTCAGAAATGGACTGAGCATTAGCCTGTCCTTATAAAGCAGCCTTCAGAGTGTAGATAGTAGATGTGCCTGTGTGCAAGGCAATGCAGCATCCTAAGCTTGTTTTTTAAACAAAAGTTTTATTTCACTGAATATACATACACAATTACATAATTTTGCTTAGGAAAATTCTCACACTCTTGGGTTCCAACAGTTTCACCAAACTTGAACTTAGGAAAAGTAAAACTCCGTACTTAACTCTAAAAGGGGGAATCCATTAGAGGAGGGAATCCTGTTTCTCCAGCTTCTTCCTCTAGAGTTGTATATGGAAGAGATATGTTACTTGATGATAATTCTACTTAAGAATTTAGGAGATTAATACAGCAGTTTCTTGATTAAAGAATTACATTTTTAGTTTTCTTGGTAGCCTTTCTGGGAACAAGATTACATTAATACAGCCAACTTTTATTCTTCCATTGCCTTTAAGTTAAAAAGTATTTGCATTAAAATAGTTCACAGTGTTTCACAGTAAAAGAGTTTCAGTCATTTTTTTACCATGAATGAGGCAGACTCTTAAAAACAAGTCTTTTAGCATCCATTCAAGCCATCAGCATCATCCACACAATAAGAACAGCCAAACAATCTTAAATACATTTGTTGATCCTTGGAGTCTACTAATGACTTATACATATTAGCTAGATATGTGGTAACTCCAAACAAGTGCTCAGAAAAGACAGCCTATATACTTGTGAGGTGTAGCTATCTTTCACAGTGAGAATCAGCCAACTGTGTCCTGTCCCTTTCTTTATTGTGGATTTGTACCTTCTCCAAGAGGCCAGAGCCTAGGTCATAGGCCCACACTGAGTGCAGGCTGTGGCCCATCCTGCGCATTTCCACTCTTGACATCTGATTGGCAGAGAACATACCTGGAGATGATTTTGTGAAAAGTATAACGGAAGTCTCGGTTCCGATAGGCATAAACAATGGGGTTGACCACTGAATTGGCATGTGACAGGAGAATGGCCATGTTTATTGCCCACTTGGGCTTGTCCTTAGCCTGGGCTGGCTGAAAAAGAGTGAAACAGTTGATGACATGTACTGGTAGCCAACACAGAGCAAAAATCCCCACAATCATAGCCAGTGACTTGGCAGCATGAATCTCCCGCTGGAGGGTAGTCCTTGAGTGGTCCATCAGCTCCATGTGCTGAAGCTGCCTGCAGGCCACCATGAAGATTTTGATGTAGATCACCAGCATTATGAGCAGTGGAGGCAGGACACATCCAAAGAAGTTGAAATATACCATGTAGCTCATGGGGACCACATTCTCAAAGAGACACTTCACAAGGCAGCAGCTTTCATTCATGGTTCCATCCCAGGGCTCTGTGCAATTGGTGGCACTGTCTTTACTGTTCCACCCCAGGAATGGAGTCAATCCGATGCCAAAGGCAAGGACCCAGAGCACAGCAATGACCCCTCTTGCTCGGGTCCCAGTGACCAAACTCTTATACCTGTTCAAAGAAACATCATCAGTTATGGTCAGTTTATAGTATTCTGCAACCAAAGCCCAAGAACCCTGCTTTTATTCCATGGCCCTTCTACCCTAACAACCTGTCAGGTTCACCCACCAGAGCACCATGGCCAGTACTCAACACTGGAGACACAAGCAAGTATAAGCAGAACTTGTTAGTACGATTTTCATTCTTGAACTAATAACTCATTTCTATTTAGTGAAAAAGGACAATGACAATGACAAGAGGCATAGATGCCTTTAAGGGGTACTTTGTAATGACCTCAGTACCAACCTTTGGTCTATCTTCTATAAGGTGCTGCTTTAGGTAGTTAACACTAGTGAAGAGAAGAGAGATCCCTGCTAAATGTTAAGGGACCTACATTCTAGCAGGGGAAACAATTAACAAATAATATGGAGATGGATGTAGTATAAAAAATGAAAAAGCAGAATGAGGAAGGTTAGGGTGGCAGGGACACAAGTTTTCAAGAGGTTGATCAAAGGAGGCTTCATTGATCAGATGACACTTAAACACAGGCATAGGGAAATGAACACTGGAGCCCCTGGGATGGAACCATGAATGAAAGCTGCTGCCTTGTTCTTGCAGCTCTAAGCAAGAATCTATCTCTTCTCCCACAAATAACAGGAAGTTTGCTTCAGACAATGGGCAGAATCATTTCTGAGTATCTCTATAAATTATTGGCAAAGAAAAGTTCCAACATCCTTTCTATAGAGAACTGCTAGCAGCAGATCTGATAAAAATTCAGAAATACTAGAAACTGGCCCATAATGCCTATATAATGTATAAATTGTACTCCATTTAATGCATTAACTAAATGAAATAAAATTTTTCTGTAACCTCTTGGGAGGGAGGAAAGTAGAAACTAACTTGATTCATGGTATTTTAAGACGTGTCTATGAGAAGTGTCCAACTTACTTTGCCTGCAGGACAAAGTTCACTCCTCACCATGGCCCACAGAGCCCTTTAGGCCTTAGTGCCACCTCTGCAGTGCCTGCCTTTCCTGACTGATGGTTCCTTTCTGAATAGTGCTGTCCTCAACAACAGCCAAAAGACTTATTCTTTCAATGGTCACCTCCTTTCCTAGTCATCTCTTAGGTAAAGGTGGCTACTTCACTCTAGCCCCAGACACACACTTGTAATAGAGCCTGTTTATCTGTTACATGTGTTTTCCCTCAACCAGAATGTCAATCTCCTAAGGACTGGGACCATGTTCCTTTGTACTGGGATTCCCTGGACCTAACACAGTGCCTGGTACACAGTAGTTTCTTAATGAAATGGTCATTATGAATACATTCATTATCTGCAAGATTCTGCTTTCTAGTAATACTTTCTACTAGTGTATCTTGGCCTCATACTTTGTGTGTGTGTGTGTGTGTGTGTGTGTTACTAAGAATTAAACCTGAGCCCCAGCCCCAGCCCTTTTTATTTTTTGAGACAGGGTCTCACTAGGTTGTATAGGGCTTTGCTAATTGCTGAGGCTGGCCTCGAACTTGTGATCCTCCTGCCTTGGCCTCCCTGGTTGCTGGGATTATAGGCCTGAACCACCACCCCCTGGTACATTGTAATTTACAGTGATCTCTGATCTTTTCTATTCCCTGTGAGGTCATCTCTCAGCAATAACCAGCTTATTTGTGGGGCCTTTACTATAGATGACCTGCTGGGCTCAGTTGCTTACTAAATTTTTCTTGGCCAATAATCTGTTTTCAAGCCTTTCTGCTTCCCTCCTTATTCAGGAATTTAAAGCCTTCCTTTAAAAAAATGTGATTCCTTGCCATGCCTCACCAAAAATGTGAATAGCACAACTAGTCCCTGTAAGATAACAGGGAAACTTAAAGCCAAGCACTTAGAATCACAGGATCCATTCCATGAGGCGGCCTACTCCACAGCCCTACCTTTTGCAAGACCCAACTATAATGAGTTGAACACAGCTGATTACAGGTCAGCCCTGGCAGATGGATTCTATTTGGGATATACAAATTATGGCACTTCCATTCTTTTGTTGGTGATTGGTCTGGGGTGGATAGTGAGATGGTTTTGACCAATGAGACTGAAGACAGAAGTCTGCTATGAAAAGCTTTTATTCCCTAATAAAAGAAAAAAGACACATGAAAGGAGCTCTACCTCCATACCTATCTCTTTCTACTTGTGATGTCCTTGTGGGGGGATGCCAGGCCCAGAGCTGCAGCATCTATCTTGTGATCATGAGGCACAAGCCTGAAGACAAAGTAGAAGGAAGAGCCCAGCTCTTGAGGACATCTTTCAATGACTACACCAACCCCAGAAACATCATGGATCCACATTCTTGTTTTAAGAGATAATTAAATATCTTGATTTCTTACACCACTGTTAGGTACTCAGTTACCTGCAGCCCAAAGCATACTAACTGGAGAGGACTTTTTTTTTTTTTAATTTTTTCTAAGCCAACCCTTTTTATTTCACAAATGAAACTGACATACAAAGTCTTTGAATGTAATAAGCCAGTACGAAACAAAGACCAGAAGCTAAGCCCATATTCCCAGGCCTGTGTTCTTGACACTACATCATGCTGCCTCTTATTTTTATATTCAAGTGATATTAGATACAGGGTAGCCAATACAAAGAGGGCTAATAGGGGTAGCTTCCCAATAAAATCCAACAGGAATTCACCCACATCTGAACTCAAAACTGCTGTATCCTGCACATGTGAAGAACTACTTTTATGTCAAATTGTCTTGGGTAAGGAAAGAAAACAGATTCCATCAGGTGAGAGTTGGCCACAGCTTTCTCAATGAAACCTCATCCCGACCTCTCTTCCCTATTGGTTCATTATTTCATTCACAGAATCCCTCCTTGGTACCAAACACCTTGGTAGGCACTGGAAACCTAATCTCTGCCCTCCTGAAACACAAACTAATGGAAGAAACAGGAAATAAACAAGTAAGCATACAAATATGTCATTATGAATTGGGATGGGTTTGAGCACACCCAAATGAACAGGATGCAATGATAGAAAAACAAGGAGACCCTTATATAGGTTGTCTGGAAAGGCTGTTCTTAAAGCCAAAAGTTAACAGATGACAAGGACTAAAAATTCTGGAAAGTAGAGAGAAGGCTCCAGGCAGAATAGCACATGCCAAGGCTTTCAGACAAGAACGTTCCCTCAAGGCCATGCATGGTGGCGCACACCTGTAATCCCAGCGGCTCCGGAGGCTGAGGCAGGAGGATCACGAGTTCAAAGCTAGCCTCAGCAAAGGTGAGGCATTAAGCAACTCAGTGAGACCCTGTCTCTAAATAAAATACAAAATAGGGCTGGGGATGTGGCTCAATTGTCAAGTGTCCCTGAGTTCAATCCTTGGTACCAAAAAAGAAAAAGAAAAGGGTGAGATGCAAGGAGATTAAGGTCAAGAAAATGGTGGATGTTAGTAAACTGCTCCATAGAGCAAATAAGATGCATAAAAAGGGACAGATTATTAGAGAAGCTAGGACTGTGAGAAGTCGGAGGAGGTAGAGTCCAGGGCACATGTGGAGAGACATAGTCACAACTGTGGCAGAAGGAAGGAAGAGAACACGGCCTATACAGAGCGGGTGGAGGTTTGGTGGTATCAGGATAGGGGCAGCATCTCCTTTGAGAGCTGCTATCACCTCAGAGAAGTATGAACAAAGTCAACTGAGCGAGAAAGAGAAGGAGGCTAGGATGCCAGGGTTGTCATCCCAGGTAGTGGGAAGAAGAACCTTCTAGAAAAATGTAGGGGGGTACCTTTGTGGTCTTAATGGTGGCACAGCTCTTATGGTTGCCAAGGCACAGTCTGGGATCATGGGAGTGGAACTGAGGAAGAGGGAAGGACTAAGGAAGTGAAGGAAAACACACTAGGGTGCAGGATGCTTGAGTTGGGTGGGTGGTGAAGTCTCCAGGAATGGTAACTGCCATAGAGACTGACAAAGAACACAAAGCCAGAGGATAGCAGCAGTACGTTTGGACAACAGGAACTTCAAAAGTGGGGGTCTTCTGTGGGGATTGCAGGAGTGGAAAAAATACTCTGGAAAAGGGGAGTGGAGGGAAACGAGAGCCGCAGCCCAATCCCCACCTGAGGTCCAGGGAGTAAGTGGCAGTAAGGGAAGCGGTATTCTATTTTTTTAATTTATTTTTTGGCACTGGAGATTGAACTCAGGGGTACTCGACCACTGAGCCACATCTCCAGCCCTATTTTGTGTTTTATGTAGAGACAGGGTCTCACTGAGTTGCTTGGCGCCTCGCCATTGCTGAGGCTGGCTTTGAACTCGCGATTCTCCTGTCTCAGCCTCCCAAAGTGCTGGGATTACAAGCTTGAGCCACTGTGCCCAGCTAGGGAAGCAGTATTCTTGGGGCAACAGCAGATCTTGGTGGTGGACAGACTGTGGTGGAAACTTCACAGAGGTGGTCCTTAGGCAGCAAACAGAGACACATGTTCTTTATTCTGCTGGAGAACATGACCAAATTTCATGGACACTGCCTCCACAGGAAAAAGGTTTAAGCTCTAAAGACAAGACTGTTAGCACTGGACCTCCAGCTCTATGATGGCAGAACAGTTAGTTCTCCATGGGACACACAGGCACAGAGAAGGGGATTGGGATGCTATAGAAAACAGGCCATTCCCTCCTCACTTCATGCAATGCTGGGAGGTTATCCCAGACATCTCCAGACATCTCTGGTACTCTGCATGGTCTCATCCCCCACTTCCAGCTGTGCTCTGTTCTCTCTCTGAATGCCTGACTCCCTCCCAAGCCCCTGTCCCTGTGGGCTCCACACTTCATTCCTTGTGCACCAGTGGCTCTTTCACATCTATGTGTGTGTGTCTGTCTCCCCAAAACATTGCTGAAACACATGAGCCAGACTCTGTTCCCTGGCCATGTGCCAGTCACTGTTTTGCTGCAGAGGGCGCTGAGCACAACAGTGAGGCCAGGAAGCAGGACAGCTGCCTGAGAGTAAATGACAGGAGACAAATGAGTGAATGCAGAAAACACAGGCAGCTTTATTATTCCAAACAAGACATGCACAAGCCCAGTTTTTGTGGGCCCCCATTTAGGGGTGTTCCAGGGAAGTCCACACTCTGGGAAATAGCTGTGCCCCTCCACTGAGCATGGAGCTGTGCTGGAATCTGTCCATCTCCTTATAAGGAGCTCATTAGCTAAGGAGATTGATAGAAAAACAGTCACATGGAGGGAATCAACAAAAGGGAACAGTGTGAACACTGAGGTTATATAACAAAGGGGAACCACGCAGGGCTGCATAACAAGTGTTGGCCTACTTCGGGGGGCAGGTTCCTCCTGCTCTGGCTCAAACCAGGCCAACTTCTCAGCCTTAGAGACCAATCCCCAGCTGTAGGAGTGCTCCTAGTTTAGAGCCCCACAGGTAGCTACCCAGGACAATAACACTGAGCTTGGACAGTATAGCTAGGGGCTGCACAGAGCCCAGCACCCACCTCCCCTTTAGAAATGTTGGTTCAATAACCCACCTGCAGGCTGCTGCTGCAAACTGTAATGCAGATAGAATAGGTACAAAAGCACTTTATAAATGCAAACTGCTAAGTAAACACACGCTGGGTTCTAGCACAGCTTAAAGCTGTGGAGGGATTTTTTTTTTCTGTATGTTTGATCCTGCTCACAAGTTTCATTCCTCTGTAAATACAAACATTCCTGTTACAAAGCAATACATACATACTTAGAAAATTTCATTTTCTCTAAAATTGCACACAAGTAGCAAGACATGAAAAATGAGGTTAGGGCAGTCCAGTCAAAACTGACACAATTTTGTAACTATAGCACTGACGAAGTCACTTGGGCAAGTGGCTGACACCATGCATAGTAAAAATTTGCCAGACAAATCTAATGGAGATCCTGACAAAACTTATGACAGCAAGGCAGAGGGGTGCCATGACGATGCAGATGTAGGAGGAGTTTGAACCAGAGGACTCTTACTAAGTTGGGCACTGATGCAATTCAGCCTGCCATGGCCAAGACCCCAGCAGGCTGGGGTGTGGCTTTCTGTGGAAGGGATGCCAACTACAAGCAATGTTTTAATTCTCCTTGTTCCTGGGGGCCCCCAGGGGCACCTGCTGCACAGGGTCAAACAGCTTTTTCCCTTCTACTAAAGACTAATTCTCACTATTCTACCTCCTCTGCCTAGGCAAAATCATACATGAACCAAGCCAAACATCCTTCCTCTATTTACCTACCAAATATGAACTCATTCACAATACAAAAATGTATCTGGAAGCAGAGCAGTTTAGACTGAAGTACATCACTGTGCTCCTGAGTCCCCTATGATTGCCCTAAGCACCCTCATCCCATGTACCCACCACATAACTCTCTTCCCGGCTGAACAAGCTACACAGTAGTCGACTCTGTGTTGCTCACCTTTGTGTCCAAGACACCTAACCTAGTGACAAGCAAATGCTGACAAAAAGCCTGAGTTTATGAGGAAGGACAAGAATTCTGCCTTCTTCTCTTTAAAGGGGTAATTGGTCTTTTTTGTTTATTTTTAGTTGTAGATGAACACATCTACACAACTAGGCAAGTGCTTGTCCACTAAGCTACAACTCCAGCCCCCAGAATTCTGGGTTTTGTGTGTGTGTGTGTGTGTGTGTGTGTGTGCGCACGCGTGTGTAACATCCATTTAGTTAGTAGGTCTAATTAAAGCAAGGCCTGGGGTCTGTGACCATGGTTCAAGCTCCACCTTACAGATTACAAGCAGCTATCTGTAAAAGAGGAGACATTTCCATGAGTAATTGCTTCTCATTTTTCACATTTCCCATGGAGCCAAACTAAAAAGTTTTTAAAAAGTATTCACGGGCTAGCATGCACAAGGCCCTGCAAAAATTAAATATATTTTTTAAAAGTATTCATGAACAGAAAAAGAAATAGGAAATTTGAATAGCACTGTATCTATTAAAGAAATAGGTGTGTGTGTGTGTGTGTGTGTCACGCTGGGGATCAAACCCAGGGCCATATGCATACTAGGCAAGCGCTCTACCAACTGAGCTATATATCCCCAGCCAAAGAAATAGAATTATTAATTAAAACTGTTCACACACACACACACACACACACACACACACACAAGCCTTAAGACCCTGAAGATATATGTCACTAATGAATTCTAGCAAACGTTTAAGGAACAGGGGGCTGGGGATATAGCTCAGCTGGTAGAGTGCTTGCCTTGCATGGGTTCAATCCCCAGCACCACAAAAAAAAAAGTTTAAGAAACAGCTGGGCATGGTGGCACAGTCCAGAAATCCCAACTACTCAGGAGGCTAGGTGGGAGGATCCTAAATTCAGGCCCACCTGGACAACTTAGCAAGACCCTGTCTCAAAAATAGAAAAAAAAGGTGGATGGCGGCGGCTAGAATCGGAGCCCCAGCTACGCTGCGCGTCCTGATCATCCCCACTCTGTCAAATAAACTAGAACTTGGATCAGACCAAGAAATTCCCTCTGATTGGTATCCATTTGCTACTGTTCAGTTTTCTATGCCTGAGTCCTGTGCCTCAAGAACAGAGGTCAGGTCTCTGAGGGTGGAGAGTGATGTCCAGCCACAGAAACATGTTCATCAGCGAGCTTGCTACAACATCCAGGTTGAAATAGAAAAGAAATGGATTAAAATCGATGGAGAAGACCCAGATAAAGCTGGTGGCTGCATAACGCAGTAGAAGTACCAAGAGGACGTGATGATGATCAACATGTCAAACATATAATTCACCGAAACCACATGAAGTTCTGCTACTGGCTTCTGAGGGGTGGGCTTAGGACAGGCCCCTGGCTGTGTGTAGAAAAGCTTAGACCTAAAACCAAACCATCTGTGTTTTATGCTTTTGATATTTTGTGCCATAGGGGTTTCATCTAAATGTGTCTACAATTTGTGTTATATTTTGCTTCTTATTGAAACTCAAAGGCACTATTATCTGAAATGCAGACTGGCAGCCAGTTTGTCTGAAGGGTTTTTGATTTTTGCTTACTCAGAGGCTGATTGTTTTGTACTCTGGATTACCTGAGTGCCATATTTATTATCCCTCAGTCCTCATCTCTTCTTGCTGTGTTAGCACCTGTACCAGAGGGAAAGGCAATCAAAGGAGATGTTAACCAAAATACTTAACTTCCCCTTTTGCTCATCTCTGAAACGTGCTTTGGTAGAGAATGATGTTGGAACCACAGCTAGAAGGGGGATTTGGAAGTATCAGTGGTTTTGAATTATTTATATTCCCATCCTCTGACCACAATGGTAAGTAATCATTGGCTGTGTTTGGTAGCTGTCTTTCCCCGGCTCTATTATCATTTGCAAAATGTATTCTAGTATGTGCTTCAGAGAAGGTATTCCTGTTGATATACATATTTTAGTACAAGTCACTAAGGCATACTGCCTTTTGGTTGGTGGGATTCCTTTCAAAATAGAACCTGAGTATTCGACACTACTTAAAATATTTATGTACATTAAAGATGAATTTTTAAAGTTTATGAATATCATTTTCTAAAAGTGCAGACTCTAAGAATGTATTTTGATAAAGTATTATTTGTAATTAACAGAAGCCTCTTTTGAGTAGACATCTAAATCATATTATGATTATTTTATGTTAGTGCTGCTATCACGCTATTTTATGCTAATTTTATGCTTAATTTAGAGCATTGTTCTTTAAAAGATGAGTAAAGTGAAAGATGTTAGATTATTGTACTTCAGTTTCTTAGAGGAGACATTTCTATTCTTCAAAGTCAGGGAAATGACTACAATAGTTAAGTTTCTAGTGAAAAGGCAGCAGCATTAGCACTTATAATTCTGCTTGTAATTTCCTTTTAATATTTACAGAGACAGATCAGAATTATATTTTTTAGTCTGAAAAACAAACTTCTCTATGTGGTTTTACTACACCTTCCATATATGTTGAATCTTAAGTATGATCAGGAGGCATTTTTCTCTATTTACTGGATTGTTTTGAGTCAAAACTGATATAATGTTCTTCCCAACAACATTTATTTGTTGGCCTTCAGAATTTATTTCCTATGTTTTATTTAATATTATATTACATTCATTTTAATCTGTTCAAATAACAGATTAAAACAAATGTTTATGATGGTCTGTATCAATTAGCAGATTTTTTACTGTGAAGGCACAGAATGCAAAAGTCAATGGTAGAAATGAATTGATGCTCTTTTTAACTTCACTTGACATATTGCTCATAATATCATATGTTTGAGACTGTTGATGTATAGGAGGGCAAATCAGTGTGCGGGGTGTGTGTGTGTGTGTGTGTGTGTGTGATTTTTAAAAATTCCACCATCTTATGATCTGGCATGGGCACACTCTGGAGCAACTTCAGTCTGCTCAGAACAAATATGGCGGAGGGCCAGATCTGATGCTGTACCACAATCCCAGGGAAGTTAGCTGGGTTAATTATTGCCATTCCTTTCCAAGTATGTTTTATGGCATCTGGCCTACAAAGAACTCACAGTCTGATTTGTATGAACTTAATGAATATTTACGCCTCAAAATAAATTCAACAAAGGGTTCAATTAATTGTCCCTCATGCTTCACAGGTTGACTAGTATCTGTGGGCACATCACTGCTAGGGTCATTTACTCACACACCACCCAAACTTCAGGAGCATCTCAAAACTCAGTGTTGAAAATATAGTAACAAAAGACAAAAGCTCAAATTGAGTTTCTGCAGCAATGCAAAGGTTGATAGCATTAACAGCAGGGTGCTACCGCATAATTGTTAATTTGCACATTTATTAGAACCTTAAATATTCATTACTTAGTGTTAAATTAACATTCTGTGTAGGAATGAGAGGCTTCTTAATATAATTCTTCTGACCTTAGAAATGGCAGGAGGTCAAATGTGACTATGGAGCTCTAAGAGAAAAAATCAGGTAGGGTCCATTTAGATTTAAAAATTAAGAAGTAGAATTTCTTTTGCCAGAAAGTAAATAGTGATTTTCACCCCCGACCCCCTGCTTTTAAGGGAAATTGGGAGAGAATAAGGAAGAAATACTTATGTTCTAGCATTTTAGGTTAGATCACTTGTTTATTATGAGTTTGACCATTTTGGACTTAGTTGTTTTTTTAACACTATGGCACACTTCCAAGGAGAGGAGTAGTTTGTGACTAGTCTCATTCTGCTCCAGTTGTTCTAGTCTGATCACCTTAGCAATCACAGAATCATATTAATGATATAAATGCATTCATGGATTGATCATCACATGATCAATTATGAAGATCTGAATTTAAGAATATTTCCTTTTTCTATGGGAATCACAACAGTTTATCCATTAAAAAAGGGATGGAAAAAGGATATTTTTCAGAACATAAAGGCTGAAATTTTTGACATGATGTATATTTTAGACAGTTCTAGGAGTTTAGTTCCCTTAATTCTAGAGCTGTGCTCATAATACAGCCCTTTTTCTTATAAATTCAATTAGAAGGTCTTCCTTAACAGTGGCTGTTATAACGTTTTGCTCAAAATATGATTTTGTGTCCTTTTAATACAAATATAAAACAGTTTGAGCCCTAATAATCATGTAACAAAGTGTTTTGTAGATTGCATATTGATTTTTCTAAAATTAAAGATGTATTTCAAATAAAAAAAAAATAGAAAATAAAGTTTAAGGAGCCAGACGCGGTGGCACAGGCCTGTAACCCCAGCACTTTGGGAGGCTGAGACAGGAGAATTGAGAGTTCAAAGCCAACCTCAGCAACGGCAAGGCACTAGGCAACTCAGTGAGACCCTGCTCTAAATAAAACACAAAGCCAGGTGTGGTGGCTCACACCTGTAATCCCAGCACTTTGGGAGGCTGAGACAGGAGGATCATGAGTTCAAAGCTAGCCTCAACAACAGCGAGGCGCTAAGCAACTCAGTGAGACCCTGTCTCTACATAAAACACAAAATAGGGTTGGGGATGTGGCTCAGTGGTTGAGTGCCCCTGAGTTCAATCCCCAGTACCAAAAAAAAAATTAAAATTAAATAAAAAAAAACACAAAATAGGGCTGGGGATGTGGCTTGGTGGTCAAGTACCCCTGGGTTCAATCCCCAGTACCAAAAAAATAAAAAGTTTAATAAACAAATAAAACTATTCTTGTATAAAAAGAGCAAATGCTATTCTATTGTACTACATGAAGCTCAGATCTAGGTATGGAAAGAAGGCTCCTCTTTACCACTTGTGGGACATATTGAGGGCAGTCTGCCTTGTCTCTGTAGATGACCACTGCTGTAGCCAATGGCCAGTTGGAGAACAGCACAAAGCCCGCCCACACACAAAAGAAACAAGGTGTGGCTGGTCACCAGAGCTTCCATTCAGCTGAGTTCTTCCCAGGAGGGCAGGGCCCTCAGCTCCCCTGGCTCCCCGAGGGCTGCTCATCAATTTAGATATATCTGAATCCAGTGGTGGACCTGGCTGGGTCTGAGCAGAGATCCAATGCTGCATGAAAAGGTGGTTGGGAGAGATGCCATTTGTCCTTCATAGTCAGAAAGGATGAGGAATGTAGTAGCAGAATAGAAAGTTGGCAGCGCTCCCCACCAGCTCCCCATAAGAGGCAGTGATCCAAGCAGCTGCCACTGAAGCAGCCAGTTGAGAATGAGGGAAGGGACAGGACTAGGTCTTCCAGAGCTCCCATTTGGGACTGGTTTTTGGTAAGTCTCACATGCTGTTCTCAAATAATTGGTGGGACTCATAGAAAGCACAGGGTTGTTGGGTGAAGTGAGCAGCCCCTGCAAAAGTATCAGTACATGAAACCAGGTCAGAGAAGAAAAAGACAACCTGTCCTCTGCCCCAGAAAGTGCCCTCCTATGGCTGCAGTTAAAACACACTGCTTCAGATAATGACATTGTCAAACATATCAAGTTCCATAAAGCATGATGTCAAAGGACATCAGGAGGCCAGTATGTCCAATTACTAGTGATGTTACTTGGATCACTTGTTTTATGTGGTATCTGACAGATTTGACCATTGTAACTATTTCTCCCCTTTTAATTAAAGGCAGTATCTTGTGGTACTTTTTTTTTGGTCCCAGGGCTTGAACTCAGGGGCACTCGACCACTGAGCTACATTTCCAGCCCTATTTTGTGTTTTTGTGTAGAGACAGGGTCAAACTGAGTTGCTTAGCACCTCACTGTTGCTGAGGCTGGCTTTGAATTCGCAATTCTCCTGTCTTAGCCTCCCAAAGTGCTGGGATTACAGGTGTGCGCCACCACACCCGGCTTGTGGTACATTTTGAAACTGTAACTGTCTTAGTCCCCATCAAACTTTCACCCATGAGTTTTGACATCTGTCAATGATTCTTGCCTGAATCAGCTATTACTATTATAGTTTCCCAAATGGTGATTTGCGTAATTCAGTCATACCTCCTCACTAACCATACAACATTCTATTGTACCAAGAGTTCTTCCAGCACATTTTTTTTTAAATCTAGCTGTTTATTGCAAGGAGAAACTATATTCCAGCAGAATGAGGATACCTACCCAAATCTTGGTTTATAAATACCATTCTCCACTATATGGAACCAGGGCTCTTTAAAATTTGAGCCTGGAATACCTTTTTGTATCAGAAAATAAGGAAGTGCTCAAAAATGGATGAGAACACTTAAGCAGAAGTGAACTGGAAGTGTTCTCAATAGCCAAATTTGAGAATCTAATTGAGTAATAGGAATGGATTATAATTATTGAATGAAAGTAAAATTCCATAAGTCCATACTGATATTTTTAAAAATTATAAAAGGGCAAGGAAATGGTAAAACTCTACAGAAGAATGAAAACTGACTCCAGGTGTGGTGGTGCATACCTGTAATCCCAGCAAACCAGGAGGATCACGAGTTCAAGGCCAGCCTCAGCAACTTAGTCAGGCCCTAAACAACTTTAGTGAGACGTTATATAAAAATAAAAATGTCTGAGGATGTAACTCATTGGTAAAGCACCCCTGGCTTCAATCCCCAGTACCAAAAAAAAAAAAATAAAAGAAGGAAGAAGAAGAAGGAGGAGGAGGAGGAGGAGGAGAAGAGGAGTTGTCCAGGCTAGCCTTGAACTTGTGATCCTCCTGCCTCAGACTCCTGAGTTGCTAGGATTACAGACCCATATGCACCACCCTGCCCAGCTAAAATGTTATTGTCTTAAAAGACCAAAAAGAAAACAACTAAGGAACTGTTTTGGATTAAAGAAAATTAAACATATTAAATGCAAACATGACCTTTCACTGGAACCTGGACAAAAAAAAAAAGGAAAAAACTACAAAGAATATGATTGGGATAAATAAGGATATCTGACTATGGACTGTGGTATCTGTTAAAATTCCTGAATGTGATAATTTTGTGTGTGTGTGTGAGAGAGACAGTCAGACAGAGAGAGGGAAAGCAAATGTAGCAAAATGTTCACAATCTGTAAATTTAAGTGAAAGGTACAGTTGGTCTTCTATAGCACAGGTTCTACACTGAAAATATTCAGAAAAAGAAAACTGCACACCTCTAATCCCAACACATTCAGTACCAAGGAAATGCAATCAAGTTTTATTTTTTGGTTTGTTTTTTGTTTTTTTGTTTTTTGTTTTGGTGCTGGAGATTGAACTCAGGGGCACTCAACCATTGAGCCACATCCCCAGCCCTATTTTGTGTTTTATGTAGAGACAGGGTCTCACTGAGTTTCTTAGCGCCTTGCCGTTGCTGAGGCTGGCTTTGAACTCATGATTCTCCTGTCTCAGCCTCCCAAAGTGCAGGGATTACAGGTGTGCGCCACCGCACCCGGCAGCAATCAAGTTTTCACTCGAGAAAGACAGCAGCTCCATGAAGAGTGGACTAATAGGTCAAGTGAGAATACAGACAGCCCCGATAGAAAGGAGACTGGTATCCTAGAATAGGGCAGAGGTAGAGATGGGACCAAGGAGAAATGTATAGAGGTCGGGTAAAAGAAGCCAACAGGACCTGGTTCTGTAATGTCTTTGAATAAAGCTTTATAAATTCCCTACATTAAAAATTAATAATAATAAGATTCAGTAGTGATGTTGAAATCAGCAATGGAAATTGAGATGGCATATAGAGAAAGCTGCCTTGGGAAATCTGAGGACAGGGACTGGAACACCCACAGGTGACAAACCAAAGAAGGTGAGATAGAGAGGTGGGGCAGGAAGGAGCTGGCACAGGAGCCCAGCAGGCAAGGGTGATAAGCAAAGCTGGACTCCATGAAGCAGGAAGAGCTGAGTCCAGAGCCAAGGGGAGGACAGACCAACCCCAAACTCCGCAAGACTCGCCACCTATATAGTATCTCTCAAACCACAGGTACCTAAAACACAACCTAAGCCACACTTTTCCAAAAAGTTCCTATCTTCAGGATGGCACCATCCAGCTGCCCAGAAATCAAGGAGTCACCCTAGACTCTTCCCTCTCCATAGTCCAACATCCATTGGAGTCACCAAGTCTTCTTGAACCTGTTTCCCATGATCCCTGTCTTCCAGCCAGAAGTACTCCACTCAATATGTGGTGTCACTTAGACCCACTCACCAATCCCTTGGGCTGAATGATAACTTAGAATGATCTATAGGGCTGGGGATGTGGCTCAGTGGTTGCCTACCCCTGAGTTCAATTCCAGTACCCAAAAAGAAAAAAGAAAGACCAGCCAAGGAGAGGAGGTATCCATCTATCTGTTAAGAATCTCAGAAAGAAAGAACAAGGAGAAAAAAAATGAACAAAAGAAACCATTGTTTTGAAAGTTGAAAGGTGACGACAGACCTAAGTCTTCAGATTGAAAAGGTTCACTAACAATACCATCCCGGATGAAGGAGAAAAACCAAAAGCAATATTTAGACCCAACCTCATGAAATTTAAGAACACTAAGCAAATGCAAATTATCCCAGAGGCTTACAGATAGAAAACACAAATTACAAATAAGAATCATATACACTTCAGATTCCTGAGTGACGCTGAGTGTTAGAGCAATGCCTTCAGACTTCTGAGGGAAAAGCTTCTGAACCATATCCAAACAACCAAGCAAGTGGGAGGAATACAAACATTTTTGACACGTAAGACGCCAGAAACAATCTCAAGACACCAGAAATAATCTCTCATGTCCTCAAAAGGCCACCTAAGGATATGTACACAAACAAACAAATATGGACTCCTAGAAAGAGGGAAGAAAATAATAGAGCCACTCCAAGGTACAATGAAGGAAGTCAAACAACTGTGAACCTAGCACACTGCAAAGGCATGCTGACACGCAGCAATGAGGATGATTAAGAAGTCTGGATGAAGCCAGGTGTGGTGGTGCACGCCTATAATACCAGCACTTTGGGAGGCTGAGACAGGAGAATCGCTAGTTCAAAGCCAGCCTCAGCAACGGCGAGGCACTAAGCAACTCAGTAAGACCCTGTCTCTAAATAAAACACAAAATAAGCCGGGCACGGTGGCTGAAGCCTGTAATCCCAGCACTTAGGGAGGCTGAGACAGGAGAATCGCGAGTTCAAAGCCAGCCTCAGCAATGGCGAGGTGCTAAGCAACTCAGTGAGACCCTGTCTCTACATAAAACACAAAATAGGGCTGGGGATGTGGCTCAGTGGTTGAGTGCCCCTGAGTTCAATCCCCGATACCAAAAAAAAAAGAAGTCTGGATGATCCCAAGGGTGTGGGAAGGCATGTTTCCTCCTTCAACTTTCTTTATTCCAAACGGGAAATTCATGATATAAATTTGAAGCACATTAAAATGTGGCATAATTTTAAGCAAAGGATAGCATCTAAAAATAGAACCCATGTGACCTGGACATTAGAACTGTCTCCTTGAAAAGCATGGGTATAGTGGCAGGACTGCATTTCCTACTCAATCATACTGTTCTGGGGTGAATAAGATACACACAAATATATATGCTATTTATCAATTTCCAATTTTCAGATACTCCATATAAAGTTCAGGAAATCTGATTACAGAATAAATGTAAATGGTATAAACCTGACAACATAAAAGCAACAGCAAAACATGAATATGTTCATACACAATTTGTATAGAAGTCATCGTAAGAAACAGCAGTTGCCTCTGACAGGCAAGTTGGGGAGCCAGAGATCAGAGATGGGCGACAACTTTCCACAGTTTACCTGCATGCATAGTTTCAATTGCTTTACAAAAGCATGAGTTACATCTTTGAAAGTAAACCCTCTCTTAGGCAGGCAACATGCTAAAGGTAATAGAATAGGTGATGGAAACCAGGAGACGAGAAATGGAAGGAATAGTAGTGGCACAATTTTCCTCAAGGGATATTATTTACAATTGGTGGAATTAGAAATACAGGCTGAAATGTCTCCAGGGAAAAAGTCAAAATATAACACAAATTGAAAGGAATCCGATAGCTTGCTTGCGTGAGCCCTAGTCCTCACATGGCAGGGAGTCAACAGATTCTGCATAAGGATGGCAGCACAGAACCAAGTGTCAGTGACGAAGCAACCCTGGAGGAAATGCTAACAGAATGGCCTGGGGGGCGATCCCAGCAGAGGGGCTAGTGACTGTCCATAGAAGAAGAAACTTTTGCTTTCCCTTTTGTACCCTTCCTCCTTCTGAAGGTCTACCTCTGAGCTCACTGGTTTATTTCTAACTCAAAGAAGAAAAAACAAAAACAAAGAAACAAACACCCAACTCCTTCACTGATGCACAGGCACCTTCAGGACAAAATTCCAGCAAGTGTGCAGGCCCTAGTCCACCTGCCTGTTCCACCCCCTCTGCTCTACCACCCAGCCCTGACTCCCTGGCTCATCTGCACCTCTGACCATAGAGCTCTCACCCCTGCTCCTTTGCACTTCTACTCCCAGCCCCAAATGCCCTTCCTCCCATGCTTCTCACCCCCACAACTTATGCATCAACCCTCTAGAAAAAGTGCTCAGCCCTGATTGAGTTATTTGTGAGTTTGTTCTCAACTTGAATTCTGTCCAAGAAGGCACACTTGCTATTTGCCATTAAGTTCTTGTTGCCAATAGCGGTGTCTCCAGTCTTTTAGCCTCAGAGGCCAACACGGTATCATATTAATGCCTTCAGGGGAGAATAACCACTTCAAAGCCCAGTTCCTGAAAGTCAGTGATGAGTCTGAAGCAACAGGAAAGGCTGGGCCAGAGGGCTGGGCTGTCACTCTCATTTTGTGAGATGTCATGCACGTATAGTTTTCTGTTTCCTCAATTGGCCATATACTCTTCCGTTATAGTCTTCTGTGTAATATAGAAAGGGCCCCCATCACAAGTCTGGTGGCCTTGTTCACCTACACTAGCAAGGACCACAAGTTACAGGGATGTTCTTGAATGGCCCTGGTGTTTGGAGTCTTCCCTTGCAGCTAGGTAAGGGCTCCTGGAAGACAGGCTCTTCCACTCCTGGCTTCTGTATGACCCCAGGCTAAAAATAACTCTGAACCTCAGTCTCCTCATCTGTGAAGTATCTACCCTCACAGAGTTGCCATAAAGATTACCTTAGATATGTAAGTGCCTGCCCACATAAAAAGCTTCAAAATGGTTACTACTATTCAAGATATTAAATATCCCAATATCCAGGATAGCTGAAGGCATACTTCTCCATATCTGTTTCAGCAAAGTACACCCAAGCTGCGATCACAAGCTGAAGACTGCATGAGTAAGGTATGAGATTAAGTTCTGCCAGTGCCCCATAAGGTGAGACCCTAAGCACATGGTCACTGAAAATGCAGATTACATGTCTTGTAGAAATGTTGCTTCCTTTTGTTCCGTCACACAAGCTATTTTTCCACATAATCAAACAGCATCCACGCTATTCAGAATCAGATAGAGATGTTCATCTGAGGCACAAAGTCAGGTGCTGTCTCCCTGGCAGGGCAGCCCAGCTAGCCCCCTCTAGGCATAAAGCAGCCTCAGGCTATCACACTCTGAGGGTAGCTGTTCCCAGGGCAGATCCCATAGTGGCCAGGAGGACCCTCCTCCCATCCCTTGGGGGATCCTGTCACAGACCAAGTGCTTGCCAACTCCACCTCCATATCTCCATGCCCAGCAGTTCCCATGTGCTCTTCATGGCCATCCAGCTAGGTTAGGCCTGGCTCTACCCCCAGTCAACAGATAGGACTTTCTTTGAGGTACCCTCCAGACTCTGATTCCAACCTGATTCCAAGACCTGGGCCAGACCTGGGCTTCTGTCCATGCCCAGCAGGGAATCAACATACCCAGAAGCAAACTTCCTGCCACCTCAGACAGGCTTCAGGTCCCCTCAGCAATAAACATGGCCTCAGACAAGAGCCAACTATGACAACTGCTGCTGGTTTTAAGGTTGTTGTTCAAGGCTGGGAGGCAGAGTTGAGAGGATTGTGATAAAAATGGGTGATAAGTTACAGCAAAGCAACACCCAGTTCCTCCTGAAGCCTGTATCACCTGCATGGCAAGGAAGAGCCACGACCTGAGGGCTGTGCCTGAGGGTTCACAGCCACCTGCCCTCAGCCTAGTCCTCTGGCCCACGGCCCCTGCTGGCTTGCCTAGCTGTCCCAGGGCATCTCTCAGCCCCGTGTCACTGTGTCCTTGGAGTGTGAGGAATCCTCTCAGAAGACGATTTCCCTTTAATTCTTCATTAAAACTTATTGGACCGAGCCGGGCATGGTGGCACACGCCTGTAATCCCAGCACTTTGGGAGGCTGAGACAGGAGAATTGAGAGTTCAAAGCCAGCCTCAGCAATGGCGAGGCGCTAAGCAACTCAGTGAGACTCTTTCTCTACATAAAACACAAAATAGGGCTGGGGATGTGGCTCAGTGGTTGAGTGCCCCTGAGTTCAATCCCCAGTACCAAAAAAAAAAAATTATTGGACCAACCAGACTAAATGGCACACATCCCAGCTACTTAGGGGGTGAACCTTATGTGTTTGAGACCAGCCTGGGCAACATAGTAAGACCCCTTTTACAAAAAAAACCAAAACACATTGCACCAGCTCTTCTTCTGACATCTTATCACTAGAGAGCTCTGGCCATCTTAGACCCTCCCTTCTTGTGTCCCTTTTAGGACTATCTCCCCACACCTGTCCCAGCTGTTCCCTTGGACATGAGACACTCTGATGCAGCTTTCACCCAGTCACTTGTGTGTATATTCACCCACAATGTGGATCTATACCTTGTACCAGGCATGGTACTGAGTGCCAGGTCCTGGAATATGAGATAAAGCTCCTGCCCCACAGAGTCTTACACTCTATGTGTACAGAGACTACAACTAAGTAAAGACATAATTTATCAGGATAATTAATTAAGGGTAAATAAAGTCTCCAGATGAGGGAGGGAGGAAAGGTAGAGCAAAGCTGGGGTTGAGGAGAACTCAAGATGTGACAGGGCATAGGATGGGGTGATAGATGCTGGGCTATTCAGATGACACTCTATATGCCCACTGTAGCACTTTTTTTTTTAATATTTATTTTTTAGTTGTAGGTGGACACAATAGCTTTATTTTATTTTTATGTGGTGCTGAGGATTGAACCCAGTGCCTCCCGTGTGCTAGGCGAGCACGCTACCACTGCGCCATAACCCCAGGCCCCCCACTGTAGCACTTTAAGGAGGGCAATGATATGATCGGACTTACCTCTTAAATCAGCCTCTCCAGCAGTTGTGTGGAGAACAGTTAGAGGTGCAGGAGGAGAGGAAGTGGGGCTTCCCTGGGGCCCAGCAGGAGCTGGGGAGGGTCTAGCAAGAACTGCCAGGAGGGCACATGCAATGAGGTCCAGGAGGTAACCCCAAGATTTGGCCAAAAGGGGGATGGTGCATGGGTAACCTGACAAGAGCAATCAGTTGTACCATGGTGACAACAGAAGTGGAATGGAAGCAAAGGAACACATTAAGAAGTAGAGTTTGTGGTCCAGGGAGAGTGATTTAAAACTTCTATGTTGATGGGTGGTTTCCTGGGGCTAGTCTAACAAAGTACCACAAATTTGTTGGCTTAGAACAACAGCAGTTGATACTGTACCAGTTCTGGAGGCCAGAAGTCAGAGTGCTGACAGGCCACACTCTCCAAAGGTTCTAGGGGAGGGTTTGTCCTGTGCCTTTTCCAGCTCCTGATGGCTGCCCCTATGTTCCTTTGCTGTGGCCACATGACTATAATCTCTCCCTCTATCTTCCAACAGCCGTCTCTGCATGTCTATCTTGTAAGGTACAACAGCAGGCAGAGATTAATATGCAATAAACCCCTCCTCTCTCAAGAGCCATATAAGGCAATATTCTTTCTTTTTCTTCCCCCCTTTTTCCATATACAGGCATATTCTCAGATTCTGGAGATTAAAATATGCATATATCTTTGGGAGGGTCCACCATTCAACTACTATAATGAAGATTATCTGGAAAAGAAAGATAACACCCCTGGGCATGGTGGTACATGCCTGTAATTCCAGCTTCTCAGGAGGCTGAGGCAGGAGGATCACAGGTTTAAGGCCAGCCTGGCAACTTAGAGCATCTCTGTCTGAAAATTAAAAAATAAAAGCCAGGCCGGGCATGGTGGCGTATGCCTGTAATCCCAGCACTTTGGGAGCTGAGACAGGACAATCGCGAGTTCAAAGCCAGGCTCAGCAACGGCAAGGCGCTAAGCAACTCAGTGAGACCATTTCTAAATAAAACACAAAATAGGGCTGGGAATGTGGCTCAGTGGTCGAGTACCCCTGAGTTGAATCCCCGGTATCAAAAATAAATAAATAAATAAAATAAAATAAAAAGGGCTGGGGGTATAGCTCAGTGGTAGAGCCCTCTGACTTCAATTTCCAGTTCTGGAGGAGGAGAAGGAATTATAACATTGAAGCAAGAGAAAGGTATACCAAGGAGGGGAGTCCTTGAGAAGGATGGAGGGGTAGGACCCAGAGCTGAACATTTTCCTTCCTGTTTTATTTTTAAATAATTCTAAAGGGGGTGGTATGAGGGATTGAACCCAAGGGTGCTCAACCACTGAGCTACAGCCCCAACCCCTTTTAAAAAAATTTTTTTTTTTAAATTTTGAGACAGGGTCTCACTAGGTTCCTTATAGCCTTGCTAAATTGCTGGGGTTGGCTTTGAACCTGCGATCCTCCTGCCTTAGCCTCCCAAGCCACTGAGATTACAAGCATGCACCACCATGCCCAGCACTTCTAAAAGTGTACTTTATGGCATGGGAATTTATAGCTCAATTTTTAAAATTTTTGAAAACATTTTCAAAATCCTCTGCCAACTAAGTGGAGGCCACATTTTCACACGAGGTAAAGTCTTGCTAAGAAGTCTTTAATACCTACTTCCCAGATAGGACATATGAACACTGAGGAAAAAGCCTCAGTGTGGCAGAGGGCAGGGATGATGACAGGGTCAGGGCCCAGGGACAGAGCAGACAAACATGCCCCTTTCTGTTCTGTTGACTAAGACAACCAACCAAACACTCCCTGCAAAAAAACACTCCTTCAACTCCAGCCTTCAGTACTACTGAAGCCTCCACCACTGCAAAAAAGGAAACTGAGTCTTCAGAAAGACCAGGAAATGCCTCCAGTTAGAATAAATCAGACAGATACCCCCAAGCTCGGCTGTGGGTGTGGCATGAAGGGGAACAGGGTTAGATTAGAGAGGAGGAAGTGCTCCTGCCAGAAGCAAAACCAGCATAAGGATGAAGTGAGAGCCAGGGCCACTGTGGGCAGAGACACACGCCCTCCTCCTACAGCCCAGGAGCTCAGCCTCATGAGCCACTCCATTACTGCCTACTTCTAATGGCTTCCCTGGACTGGACCCCCTCACCAGACCAATGTCAGAAGGCCTCTACAGATTAAACTAGAGGAAGCTGACCACCTTCTTCTAGTTGTGGACATCCCTCACTCTGAAGGCAAAGGACAGGACATGATGTGAGCAGACATTTCTTTTTTAAAAAATATATTTTTAGTTGTTGATAGACCTTTTTATTTTATTCATTCATTTATATGTGGTCTGAGAAAAGAACCTAGTACCGCACACATGCTAGGCAAGCGTCCTACTGAGCCATAACCCCAATCCCATCAGATAGTCCTTTTTTATAAGTCAGGCCAAAGGGGTCATTTTTGTGTCTAGCATCACCTCAGGGCTCTCTTTTCCTCCTGCACTGTTAGCTCTTTCATGTTAGCAAACATCTTAGCTACCAAGTAGCAAGTAGGAACCTTATACCCACAGCCTTATAGCACAGATTGCTTCCAAGTCCGTGGATCCATGGAGCCAGTGACACAAGGACAAATCCCAGAACTGTTTCTGCCCAAGGAAGAGGTATGCCTACAACTTTGGTTTTTACTCCCTAGGCCCTCCGGTGTCATACAGAAGACACTTTCTCCCAAATAGGACTCTTCTGAAATGACTGCCACCTGTAGCTCCATAACCGCAAGGAGTTCCCCAAAGCCAAGTCAAAAATTGGGATGACCAGCATCCAGCCTGTGTACATTAGACAAAGAGGAGTCTCAAGCCTCTCAATTTTAGAAGGGTTCTCAAACTTCAGTGGAACTAGAAGATCCTAGTTAGATATCAATCCCAGAATCTCACATACACCCACCACAGAGATTCTTATTCACTAGGGCCCCACCAGGCCCCATAATCTGTATTGAGCCAAAGTCTCACTACATTGCTCAGTATGGTCTCCAACTCTTGGCTTCCAGTAATCCTCTTGCCTCAGCCTCCCAGGTAGCTGAGACTATAGGCACATGTGCTATATAATCTGGTTCAATATAATCTGTATTTTCTACCTGCTCACAGGGAGCCATGCTCTGGACAGCTGAAACAGCAGAGGGCAGAAGACCTGCCTCAAACTCCAGCTCTCAGGAGAGCTCAGGGAAGTGTGAAGACCCAAGTACACCTCTCAACCCACCAAGCTGGATGCCAGGGTTATGGACAGTGCAGGGCCTTGTCACCTCTTTAGGATCTCTGAGCTCTGGGGGTGGGCCAGGAGTGAGCCTTCTAGGAGACTCCACTCAGCATTCCTCAATCCCTCCACCTCATCTCATCTTCATGCCCTTAGCATAGGAGAAGTCAGGGGCCTGTGATTCACATGGTGCCTTTCCCCTTAAGACACCCACACCCATTCTTTTCAAGACCCCACCCAGCACAAATGAGGACAAGCACTAACAGATTTAAACTGTTATAGAACTTCCTGCTGCATCCATGTGGCACTAGAGATTCTTGTAGTAACTCCTGGTTGAGCTGGCGTGTCTCTGAGTCTCTGCCAAGAGCAAGCTCAAGGAGCTTCTTTTAGATAGGGGGTGTGTGACTGCCCTGCTGTATCTGAAAGGTCTAAAAGGCCATAAAGTACCCATTATGAGAACAAAGGGCCTCCTAAGAGAGAAGAGAACACTGTGCCACCCAAGTCCTGGGCTCTGTCACACCTGATAGAATGTATGACCAGCACATGAAACAGCCCAGACATGTACATCAGGGGTCAAGCAGGAGGTTCCTGTTCCCTTTGGGACCCAGGACACAACCCACTGGGATCAGGCTGAACATTTATGTCCCCTAAAAAGGTTTCTGGGAGCATTTTCCTGCTTAATTCCCACAAACACATTTCCTTTGCAACAACCAGTTTACTACAGGCAAAATCCTCCTCCAGACATAGAATACTTTTCTTCTTATTTCTCAAATACTGGTGCCACACACAGCCCTGCGAGACAGCCCGATGGCATAGGTAAGAACACAATGCCAGTTCTGAGTTCAAGTCCTGGCTCCAACACTCACTTCCTATGCACCATCCTGAGCAAGAATCTCAATTTTCCTGAACCACCATCCCCTCATCTACAAGATGTAGGTGGCAGTACCTGTCCGCTAGAATTACTTAAAGGATTAAAGGATATACATTTAATATAAACTGCCTGGCATATAGCTGGCACTCAATAAATGAATTCCTTCCTTTCCTTCCCTACTCTTATAACTTAGTTTCCCTGGACAAGCTCCAAATCTAAAGAAATCCCAAGTTCACTTCATGCTGAAGGGGCCACGTAGGAAAGACAGACTACTTTTTACAAACCTTCAATGTTGAATTCATCAGCTACAACTAGGAATCCACTCCCCAGAACCCTACATTTTCTCAGTGTGGAAAAAGGGAGAATTGATTTAAGCATATTCAGAGAAAGTGTACACAGGTATGTATTCCGAAGTTTTCTCAAATCCTGGAAGCACTTCTCAGAAGCTGCTCCGACGGGGCAGTGGAGTATAAACGAGATTATACAACAGCATGGAAACTCTGGCTGCTTGCTTGGTGAACCAGTAAGCATTGTAACTTTTTTTTTTTTTTTGGCAACGGGGATTGAACTCAGGGAAACTCGACCACTGAGCCACATCCCCAGCCCTATTTTTTGCTTTATGTAGAGACAGGGTCTCACTGAGTTGCTTAGCGCCTCGCCATTGTGAGGCTGCCTTTGAACTGGGGATTCTCCTGTCTCAGCCTCCCAAAGTGCTGGGATTACAGGCGTGCGCCACCACGCCCGTCGGTAACTCTTTTTTAAAGCATACGGAGGTGATTTAAGTTACCATTAAACATGCGGGGACAAGTGTCCATACCGTTCCCCAAAGTTACCAGGCACCTTCCGCTTGGATCTGCCCCTGGCCGCCTTAGTTCATAACAGACACTTTGTGAAACTGGGCCGTGAGTAGTGTCCATTCAGACAGAGCGAACTGCTAGCGTTCAATTGCTTCGCCCTTGGCTGAAACTTCCCCGACCCCCAGCACTCAAAGGGCCACATGTGGCCGCTGCTCTGGATGCGTTGTCCTGCTCTGTGGCAGCTGCTCTCGCGAACACAGCTGCGGCGGGTGAGGAGCGACGGGAGGAAACAGCCTTAACCGCAGGGGTGGAGCTGCGATCACCAAACCTCCCAGCGCCGGGGTTTCCACGAGCCCGCGGGGGCACCTCGCCCGGCGCCGCACTTCCGGAACCCCTAGAGTTGTCCCTACACAGATCTCCTTAGAGGGGCGCGCGCATATGGGGCGCCTCGGAGGAGCAGAGACTGCCAAGGTCTTTCTCTGGAGCACCGACAGGGTCTCGCCAGCCCAGGCACACATGTCTCTGAGGATGGCGGGTCTCCTCCAAGCTGGGAACTAGAGCTTCGAGCGTCCCGCGCGTCCTCAACCAGGCCAATCGGGGATACCTGAAGGCCGGACCTAGGTCCTGGAGATGGCGCCCACATCAGGGGATTTGAGGGGGCCCCGGGATCGAAAGACGCCACGCGCCTCACCTGAGCGGGACGCGGATGGCCAGATACCTGTCGACGGCCACGGCCAGGAGGCTGAAGATAGAGCTTTGAGTGAGCACAAGCACAAAACAGGCGAGAAAGAGGCAGCTGTGGAAGTCAGTGCAGAAGCCCAGGCTGATGGTGATGGCAAAGGGAATGGCGAACAGCCCCACGGCCACGTCGGCTGCCGCCAGGGACACCAGAAAGTAGTTGGTGGGAGTCTGCAGCGCGCTTGACGTGCCCACCGCCGCGCACACCAGCACGTTGCCCGCCACCGACAGCGCGGCGATGGCGAGCTCCAGAGCCACGTAGAGCGCGTCCAGCGTCTCCAGAGGCATGGCCGGGCCAGCCGGGCCCCGGGTGTCGCCTACCAGGGCCGTGCCCGGCGCGGGACAGCCGCGTGAGCCCGGCTGGAGCGCCAGACCGCGCCTCCCCTAGCGGTGTCTAAGCCTCCTAGCTTGAGCTCTCCGGTGGCGGGCACAGGGGACGGGACTTCGGACAGGCGGCGGCTACTATTGGCCAGACTGCCCGCCCGTCCTGTAGCACCGCCCCCTCGTCCTTCCCTACTTGGAGCCTGGCTAAGGCCGCTCCCCGACGGCAACCCCGGGTGTCCGTGTAGTGGCGGATATCTAACAAAAACTAGTTCTCCAGCTTTCCTTCAGGTCGGCATCAGTGTCCCGAGTAGTCTCACCGCCTTCCAGCGTGGGTGATGCAGCGCAGAGCCCAGGCAATTCCTGGGGTTGACACCGCACTCTGCCCTGGGACGCACGCTGCCCCAGGGAGTTCGCTGCAAAAAGGACACTCCTAGAGCCACTGCACCGCCTGGCAGTGAGGTCTTGAAGCCTTTGGGTACTCCCCCACCGGAACCTGCACAAGCCTGGTTAGGCAGAGCTCCCCTTACAAACTGGAAGAGATCCCTCAGGGAGTAAGGGAGGCTGCCGCGCCGGCAGATTCAGCTTGTGTGGCCTATTGGGGCCACTAGTTTGCACCTGAACTGTACCATCAGGCCACAGCATGTGGCTGCAAGGATTCCTTTGGGGTACCGGTGCCCCTGCCACCCACCTCCTCAGCGCCAGTCTCAGCCGCTCGCGCACTTTTCCGCCCTCCCCGCTGCTTCCTGGCGCTACTCTGAACACTGCTGGGACAACAACCTGTCTTCCACTTAATGACATGCTCCATGTCCTCTGCTTCCTTATCACCTCCTTAAAATGCTAGTGTTCCTTGGGCCCTCTTTTTATCCTTCACACCCTGGACGGACCTGGATCAGCTTCCAGCCCTTACACCTATAACTCCCAAACCTCTCACCTGGAACTCTATCCACCCTTGAGTGCCAAATATGCCTACTGTAGGACTCTCCAGGACAGCCTGGTGCTCCCAAATTTACAGTCCAAATCCACCAGGCTCCTTTTCAACTCTCCCCCAAACCTGTGCTGCCTCTTCTTTCTGGAATTCAGTAATTGGCTCTGTCACTCTCACCCACCCCAAGAAGTATGCTGACGCCCTAGTTTTCACTCTCTGCCACCTCCAGATGACTAGCAGTGTC
>PVHX01004561.1:0-123820 GCA_004024805.1 Geosciurus inauris | reverse complement strand
GCAAATTGGTGCAACCAATCTGGAAAGCAGTATGGAGACTGCTTAAAAAACTTGGAATGGAACCACCATTTGACCCAGCTATCCCACTTCTTGGCCTATACCCTAAAGACTTAAAAACAGCACACTACAGTAAAGCAGCCACTTCAATGTTTATAGCAGCACAATTCACAATTGCAAAACTGTGGAAGCAACCCAGATGCCCTTCAATAGATGAATGGATAAAGAAACTGTGGTACATATACACAATGGAATATTATTCAGTAATAAAAGAGAATAAAATTATGGCATTTGCAGGCAAAGGGATGGAACTGGAAAGCCTAAGTGAAGTAAGCCAATCCCAAAAAACCAAATGCCGAATGGTCTCTCTGATTAGTGGATGCTGATGAATAAGGGAGGTGGGAATGGGAAACATAAGAGAAATAGAGAAACACTGGACGCGACATGGGAGAGGCGGGGGGCAGGAAAGGGGAATGCGTATAGTAAAGATGGCTGATAAATATATATATATATATATATATATATATACTGTTCATTGAAAGTGCATATAAAGGTGTTTAATATGAAGAAAGTAATCTGCTTATAATTTTGTGCAAAGTTAGAAAAATTATGATTGTAACAATTTTTTTCTATTTGCCTCAACAAATGTTTTCAGTGAACAGTGTGTACAGCTTCTGAAAATTTGTTTTTTTCTGTTATGTTTGATAACATGTATTAAAATGCAACTTTTGAGAAAAAAAATAAAAATAAAAGTCAATTTTGAAAACTGTCCAACCTGACAATTTTTAGAGAAGCATTCAAAAGGAAGAGAGAGTGGATTTGAAGAGGTCAGGTTGTAAACTACTTAGGTGTCATGAATATAGTTTTAATCACAGGGAAATATATATGACATAAAATCAACAATAATTCCCGTGTATGGAATGAGAGGTGAAAGAGATGATGCCTTCTTTCTGCTATTACATAAATGTGTGTCTCTAAACACAGGAGAAAAGGTGTATGTAGTAGCCAGTTTTTCTGGGTCACTTATTTTGTTTGTTTCTAAGCTTATTTTAATACACAAATTACTTTTTATTGGTACATATTAATTATAGAGCATAGTGGGTTTCATTATGACATATTCATACATGCATAAAACAAAATTTGATCTATTTCACTCTTCATTATCTCCTCTTTCCCTCTGGTCCCTCCTTCCCCAGCCCCCTTCCTTTACCCTAAAAATCTCCCTTCAGTATTCATTACATCTTCCGCCTACCCCATCCAGTTTCCACATATAAGAGATAACATACATTTGATACTCATCTTTCTACATCTAGCTTATTTCACTTAGCATGATGATCTCCAGCTCCATCTGTTTTCCTGAAAATGACTTAATTTTGTTCTCTTTATGGTTGAATAATGCGCCATTGTGTAAACATAGCACATGATCTTTATCTATTCATCTGTGACACCTAGGCCAATTCCATGACTCAGCTATTGTAAATTATGCCATGATAAACATAGGTATGCAAGTATTTCTATAGTATGCTGACTTGAATTCTTTCAGTTAAATACTGAGGAGTGGGAGTGGTATAGCTGGATCACACAGTAGTACAGTTTTTAGTTTTGTAAGGAAACTCCATACCTATTTCCACAGTGACTGTACTAATTTACATTCCCAACAATAGTGTGTAAGAGTTCCTTTACCCCAAAATCTTCACCAGCATTTGTTCTTTGTATTCTTTCTGATAAACATTCGGTCTGGGGTGAGACAAAAATTCAGTGTAGAAATTATTAACATTTTTTCATATTATTGTTGACCATTTGTACTGCTTTTGAAAAGTATCTGTTCAGTTCATTTGTCCATTTATTTGATTGGGTTACTTGTGTTTTTTTAACTCCTTATATATTCTGGATATTGATCCTCTGTCAAAAGAGTAGCTAGCACAGACTTTCTCCCACTCTGTAGACTCTTTTCACTGTTTTCTTTGCTGGGAAGAAGACTGCTAATTTGACTCTCTCACTTTTTGATTCTTGCTATTATTTCCTGAACTATAGGAGTCCTATTCAGGAACCCATTGCTTCTGACTATATTTGAAGTGTTTCTCCTATTTTTTCCCCACCAGTTGCAAAGTTTACAGTCTTATACTTGAATCTTTAACACATTTGAATTGATTTTTTTTTGCAGGGTAAGCGATAGAGATCTCATTTATTTACTTTTGTGTTCATTTGTTTGTCACCAGGGATTAAATTCAGGTGCCCTTAACCACTGAGGCACATCCCCAGGCCTTTATTTTGTTTTTTAATTTTTTTATTTTGAGACAAGGTCTAGCTAAATTGCTTAGGGCCTTGATACATTCCTGAAGCTGGCCTTGAAACTGTGATCCCCCTGCCCCAGCCTCTGAGTCACTGGAATTGCAGGACTGAGCCACCATGCCCAGCATAGAGATCTAATTTCATCCTTTTACATATGAATATCCAATTATGCCAGCATCATTTGACAAAAATCCTGTCTTTTCTCCAGTGTATGTTTTTGGCATTTTTGTGAAGAATCAGAAACACATTAATTTTAAGGAAAAAGGACATTTAAAACATCCAAATGGAAATATGAGGGGAACTTTTGTAAATACATGCTTAGAGTTCTGGGAAGAGGACTGGCAAAAAGGCAAAAATCTGATCAGCAATGGCATATAAATAGTAAGTGAAGAAGAGGCATGAGTCAGTTGAGTGCCAAGAAAGAGTTGATGTAAGATTTAATCTTTTATTTATTCATATTTTTTTGTACAGAGGGTTGAACCCAGAGGTACTTAACCACCCTAACCCTTTTTTTTGTATTTTACTTAGAGACAGGGTTTCACTGATTTGCTTAGGGCCTTGCTAAGTTGCTGAGGCTGGCTTTGGAATCATGATCTTCCTGCTTCAGCCTCCCAAGCTGCTGGAATTACAAGAATGGGCCACTATGTTCATCAAGATTTAATCTTAATAAAAGGAAGTTTATAAAGGCTGCAAGTTATCAGGAAAGACAACTGAAATAGTCCACATGCTGAATTTAAGATAATTATATTGTTAACATAAGCAAAATTACTTCATCAAAATACATACCCATAAATAACAGGTGAAATGTTATTAAATAGTAATATCTCTACATTGAATCATTTGTAAAGTAAAAGGTGGCCCAGATAATAGTTCCATTATTCTTCTCAGATCACTAATAATGTTTCCAAATTGAACATACCTAATTGGGTTCTAGGTACTGTGCAGGTTCATGCCTGCCCATGTAAAATAGGTAACTTTCTTTTTCTGAAGATGATATCTTGATGGAAGAAAAATATGATTCTCTATGTCTTGAAATGATCTAAGTTCAATCTTCAAAGTAAGATTTTTTTTTCCTCTACTACAGAAGCTTTTCACATGATACTTTTATTGCTTTAGCTATTTCTTTTCCGATGTGCAATTTCACAAATTTATGAAACACTGTAAATTCTGCAGGTGTGATCACCATCTATGTCTTCTAGTGAAAAGCAACTTTTTACTTTCATGTCACTCTATAAGCATCATCCAATATCACTCTAAAAAAGTGATTCTGAGTGAGTTTAAGTTTATTATCTAGAATACACATTAATGAAAGATATTTTCTCATTATTCAGAATCTTTTATCTCTCACATATTCTTTCTCTTATTATCAAATGATGCTCAAGTTTATGTTCTGGGATTCAATCTCCTATTTGCTGTTCCACAGACTGCAAGGTGTTTTCCTGCATAAGCAGAACAGTATATGGCATATAGTAAGTGCTGGATGTCCATCAGATAAATGAGTGAGTTACTATTTGACCAGCATTTTAGAGTTAGCTGTTACATTACTGCTGTTTATATTTGTGAGTAAACTGCAGAAACTGTAATGTGCCATGGAAGCAATATTTTTCTTTGTGCATGTGAATTAGCACAATCTTTTTACATAATGTTCACTATAATGTATATGCAGAATGATATCATACAGCTTTGTAAGTCTGATTTTTGTTATTCTGAGTCTTAACAGACTGTGTGAGATTTTATAACAAAGAAAAAATACTCCCCATTGCCTCTTTAGACATGTACACACTTGAATGTACAGTAGTCTACAAGTTAATTCTGTCTTTTATTCATTTTTTTAACTAGTAGCTGATTCTCATTATTACTATTGGTTAGGGTCTATAAAATTTCCATGAACACAGAATTAGCTAATACTGAACCATTGCTATTAAGGTTAGGTTTTGCAAGACTCTGCTCATACTATTTCATCAATCAATGCAAAACCTTGTTTTCCATGGATTTCTGTTTACAGACACTTCATTTTATACATATATATAATGTTTATAGACACCTTATTACATATTATATAGATATATTCATGTGATTCATTTGAATGCACAGAAATACATATTTAGAGTTCTAAACTTATATGGTCAATAGCATTATAATGCATGTGTGAACAAAGCCTGTCTAAATTGAAAGTTTTTCTCTGCAGATTTCTTGCACTTAAAAACCTTAGATAACTCTTCAGCACTATATTTAGAAACCATTTTAAGCAAATAATCACCAACAAAAATGCAAAGAATTTGGTACTAGAAAGACTGCAATAAGGACACTCACATACATATGGGGATCTGAAACAAGATTGTTCTGGCTCCCCTGGGAAGATGTACATCAGTGAGACTCCAATGTTTCTCCGATCCATGTTGTCAGAATTTGTCTGCAATGACCCAGTAGTGCCCTTGCTATTGATCTTGGGGTTATGATAAATTTCAGCAAGCAGGCCAATTCCCTAAAACCGAATCCACAGAAGAGAAGTCCCTATATTTCTGTGGATCATACAAGATGTGGCTCCTCGAAAATATTCATTGGGGTCCATATTGTTCTAAGACAAGTAAATAGTGATTAATGATGCACTTCTCATCTAATAATAAAAAGAATATTTATTAGAAATGATAGAATAAAACTCCAAGTAAAATAATTATATGCTAATAGCAATAACTTTCAAACTGAGTATAAACTCAATTATGACGTTAAGGTTTTCTTGAAATAAGTAAACCGAAAGCAAAGAAAATTCCTGATTCTCACCCAGTAGGTTTTCTATCAACTCAATGACTGGGTACCTTTGTACCCAGCCTTGCTTTTCAGTCTTTTAATATCAATCCACAATATTTCTAAGTTTTTTAGAAAATATGTGTTTGTCAGTGCTTTGCCATCAGGCAGGAATTATGTATTTTACATTTTGAATATACATAATTGTCAAGGAGAATGTTGAAAGATCAGCTAATCCTATCCTACACATGACACATAAGGTCAAAAAAATTAAGTGATCAACAAGTCCACATGGTACATTGAAAATTCATGGGTAGATAAAATATGTTTCAGATTGAGATTTAAATACCTTATAATGTACATTTGAGTAAAAAAAAATGTGTTCACAGAATATCATAAACTACCCTCTATTGAAGAACAACACCCAAATAATTAAAAAGTCAGAGGCACCTCTAGACTTATCATTTAGTTTTGGAAGATACACCATGATTCAAATAAACTTTGTGATATTCTTCCTTGTTTCCATATTCTCCACCTGAAAATTCTGTTTTCTTTTTGTCCTTTTCAATGCACATTTATCTCAGCTGTGCATTTTTAATGAAGAAATTTTGCTCTGAAAAAGCACAAAGTGGTACAAAGCAAATTGATACTCACTAAAAGATTGGATGTGAAAAAATAATCATGGGTGACTGCTTGGTTTACCTTGAGAATAGATTTCTACTTTCTGTTCATTATTAGTTACAAGGTGACTCTGAAATAAATATAGGTTTCTTGCTTTCTCATATGGTCTGGTGATGTTGCAAGGAAGTTTTGACCTTCTGAAGCATAATAGTAAGTGGCAGGCACATAGGAGTTATAAAAAATGTTTGTTAAATGATTGTTAAATGGCTGAATGGTGGCATTGATTTAAATAAGTCCTTGAAGTATTTTTATAGGCACATCTGGTTATTCCTTCCCCATCAGCTTTTTAATTCAAATTAATCACTGGAGCCACAACCTGCCCAAATTAGTTGAAAATCCAATTTCTTCTTCTCAGGGTCTCAAATTACCAAATAATGTAGGAGTTTTAATTGTCCTAAAACCCAGGCTGTTTCCAAACATTAGACAAAAATGTACTTGGAGAACCCTAATAATCCAAAAGCAGACATCTATTTTTAGTTGTTCATACAATGTTTAACTGCCACAGATATTTTTTAATAATGTTGTACCTTTTATGTTTATCTATTTCTCAATAAAGCCCTCAATGTACCACATCTCTTCTGAGAACACAGTACCATAGTGAGGACTGTGATTCTATTCCTTCATTGGGCTAGGAGCCTTGTTTGCCTCATATTTGAAATAAGAGCACTGTAGTTTATATTCTCATTATAACCATTGCTCTGAAATATGACCTTCTACTGAGGGTGTCTGACCAAGCCAAGGGGAAGACTTCAGCATCAGCCATAGGCAGGGATAACTGCAAACTGCCTGTGCTGTCCATCAGACTTGGTGAGAAGCTGCAAGACTTCTTTCCTTTATCATGAGTTCTCTTTTGGAGACCCTGGCATGCTTACAACCAGCAGATTTCAGTTTGAATCATTTCCATGTATCTGAAAGATTGTAACAATGAGCTCAAAAGTAATCAAGATTTCATTTCCTTTTCTTCCAAAGAAATTCTTTTGCACCCAAACCAAAATAATAAAAAAAAAAAAAGGTTATTTATGGCACATCACAAAAGGTGTGGATTGGAAATGATCCCTTAGACCATAGGATCTACCACTCATAAGATTATATAAAAAGTGAGAGCTTTCAAAACAACTTTTTATGTTTTCCAAATGAAAAGAACTGCCTGCAGGATGACTTGCTATGACCACCTGACAGAAAAATTGTAGAACACCTTAAGGAGGCCAACTTGTGCTGTCCTGTCACATAAATACTGCTTAATAAAGTACACAATGACAAAAGTATTGAGTTGTTATAACTGTCTTATTTTCTTTCATAATATTTCCATCTGAAACATTAAGTCCTGAAATGAGGTTTTCCCTAAGACCCAGTCAGTGAGATTCTACGATGAGCCTTGAAGAAGCAATCAGCCATGAGTTCTACAGCAGCAAAGAAATATATTTTACCAAGAAGCACTAGATCTTAGAACGGCAGTCTGATCTTGAAATGAATCCTGACATTGCCAACACCATCATTACCTTTTCAGATCCTAAACAAGATGGGACCCAGATAGGGTGTGCCTAGTCTCCTGGAATATATCCACAAAAACTGTGAGTCAATAAATGTGTGTTGTTTTAAACCATTAACTATGTGGTAATTTGTTATGCAGTTACTATAACTATACACCGGTAAAGTTCACATCCTCAGCTAACTGCTGATATTGGAGTCAGAATTTGAAGACATAGTTGTCATATATCAAAGACAAAATAGTCTTTCTAATGATGATAGATTACAAATAGGTGAATGGATGGATGGATGCATGGATAGATAGACAGATACAGATAGATAAGATAGACTGACAACTTAAACTTAGAAATACAAGGCTTCTAAGCATCTTGTAATGAAAATACAAGTTCCTAAAGTCAGAGATTTAAAAGCCACAAAGGCTGTTTTAATCACTGACATAAGCTTTAAAAGGAGTCATTCAAACTCTAGGATATAGAAGAGAACGTAAAATAATAAGTAATGGATGATGCCTGTGAGAAAATTGTATAATAATTTTTTTCAATGAGCTAGAAAATAAGTAAGAATCCCTTTCATTTTGTGTTTTCTAAAATCACATTTTAAAATTGTAAGCTATTTTTCTCTAAACAAACATTATCATGACATTTTAATCTTTAAAAGTTGTATTTTTCTTAGGCACCTCAGATATATTGTTCCTCATTCCTTAAAAAAAAAAAAAATTGTTCTTGGGTAGTTCCCAGTTACAGTGTTGCTTGCCTATCTTGTGGTGCTTATTGAATATGAGCATGAAATTTATGGTGATGCAACATAAAGTCAAATACAAACCCAATGCTTGTTGGCTTAGGAAGCTGGAGCATCCATTTACTCCCCAAAGTCTCACATTCTCATTGGTAAATGGAAATTTTAATTATAGCAACCCACCCACATTGCTATAATTATCAAATACCATGAGGTCTTGAAATTGCTTAGTATATATCTAAAATATAAAATCCTCATAAACAAATTTCTTTTGCTATTTTTTAATCACTGATAACTAATTGATATTTAGGCACAAGGATTGGAAGCAATTGACATCTGGAATAAATTATTTTGAAGTGGTGATATTGGTTTCAGTTTCAAAAATCATTACACTCTAGATAGTTTTTAAAAATCTCAAGAATAGATATATGTTTGGTAAGCATCTGCTATGTATGTGGAACAATAGCAGAGAAATATATATTATAGGTCATCTTCTTGATCTCCACCCTATCCCCTTGGATATGCATGCATATTTCATATTACTCATGGAGAAAATTCTATAGATGAAGAGTTCCCAATGAGCTAGGACAAAAATTCAAAATTAATTTTTGTTGTTGTTGTTTTTGTTGTTTTATTTTCTGTTTCTGTGAACAACTAAACTGAAATTAAGATTTCTTGATCTTCCTTGATCACATCATATCTGAAGAAGTGTACCTCAAACTTTTAACACAAGCAAAGCATTTGAAATCTTTGTCAAGATATTTAAAAAAGATGTATTGGGTCACTTCCTTGCTGATAGGACTGAGCCAGTTCTTCTTGGCACTCAGTTCATGGAGAGGCAGCTCTAGAATTTGCTGAATCAAGGCTAGACTACCAGGCCTTTAAACTGGTCCCACACAAGTAGTTTTTGGACATTGTACACAGAAACGTGTAGTCCAAACAATTAGTATATTTAAAAAGTGACAGGAGATACAAAATCATATAAATGTGTCTTATGTAACACTTTCACGAATGAAAATTTGAAATTCAAGTTCATGTCACCTACATTTATTTTACCTGAATTTTCATAAATCTGAAGAGTAGATCAAGACTAAAGGGATAGTTCAAAATCTTGAAAGAGTGAATGTGCAAACAGTTTAGAAATATGTTTGGACTATACTGTTTATGGAGAAAATGAGAATGACAAAAAATGCTCAACCGTCTCAGTAACACGTACTATTGCTAACATCTTAGCAATATAGTGCTTTAGATAAGCCTGAGATTGATATGCTCATGCACCATGGTCCAATGTACATGTTCAAGAGTATATGTTAGACTATTCAAGTATATGTACCATGGTCCAAAGTATATATATTAGACTATTAAAGCCTTACATAGAAAGAATTGTAGTTATTTCAGAATGTCTGATATGACCCTCACTAGAGGCTACTATTTGGAATTGTGTTCCTACTGGCTTTTGGAACAGGAAATCTTTTGCCTCCCTTAGAAAACATTATTTCTGTCTATATATCTTGACAATATACTTCATTATTTTAGATAAGTAAATTTTGACATTCAAATATTGTCTATATCTACTCTACCTGTTCATACTACTGACATTTGTCAAGAAAGTCTTTGTAACTATGCTATCTTTAAAGTCATTAAAATACTATCCCATGTTAATCTAAAAAAGTAAATCATTAATTTTCTTATATTTTTGCAAATATAAAGTACAAACAAACACATACATTCATATACACACGTTTATTTTTTGTTGGGTATTACATTAATCAGCTTTCCACTACTGTCACAATTTTCTTAAGAAAAGCAAAATAAAGGCTCATGGTTTCAGAGATTTCAATCTATAGTTATTTAGCTCCATTGTTTCTAAGTGGGAGGTGAGGCAGAGGATCAGGGTGGGCAGTATGTGGTGGAGCAGAGGTTCTCACTTCTTGGTAGCCAGGAAGGAGAGAGAGGGAGAGGGAGAAGGGGGTTGGACCAAGTACAAAATATGCCATTCAAAGGCATGCCCCAATGACCTATTTCTTACAAGTAAGCCCCATGTTCTAAAATGTCCACCACCACCCAAAAGCTCATTATACTACACATGCATAATTGGACTCATCCATTTATGAGGCTAGAGTCTTCATGATCCCACCGCCTCCCAGGGGCCCCACCTCCAAACACTGTTGCACTGAGGGCTGAGCTTGGGGGGACTTTTAAGGTTTTAGCATAAGAGGTCTGGTGACTTTTAAGATCCAAATCATAAAAAGAATCTCAAAGAAACTGAATTTTAGAGAAAAAAATGAGGTATTGTTAACTTAAGCTAAGGATTCTCTGACTGTGACTGCAACTCCATTCTCTTTAGTCCCAATTACAATTAATTTTTCTATGAATATTTTCTGCCGTACTATGCTGTGAGGCTAACATTTTGTTTATAATGAAAAAATATACCATGTTTAAATCATTTAAAATGCCAATAAAATGAATAAGATATATGTACCTAGCCTTTGAAATTTGCATCTTCAAAAATGTACTTTAAGGGGCTGAGGTTGTAGCTCAGTGGCAGAGCACTTGCCCCGAACGTGTGAGGCACTGGGTTCGAGCCTTAGCACAACATAAAAAAATAAACAAAATAAAGACATTGTGTCCGTGTATAACTAATTTTTTTAAAAAAATGTACTTTAAAATATTATGTTCTGTTGGATATTGTACATAGTTCCTTTGATCTTTATTTAATATACAACAATTTTACTCTTTTCTCTGGGATCTTTAAATGATTGTCATGGCCATTTTATTGTTTCCTATAAAATGCCTAATTGATTTACTAATGTAATAAATGTTTTTACTTTTATAAAAAATGGTGACAAACTTTTAAGCAGTTTTTTAAAAAGCAATTTATGATTTAAAAGAAACATTACATGCTGAAGAGCAAATGTGTTCAACTTCATGCTTGGGTTTTATGGAATTTGAATTTATTTCTGAATTAGAACAGATTTTGTACTATACCAAGATGGATCATTTTCAATACAATTGTAATGAACATTACCATGTACTGTACAGCAAGGAAGTAGAGCTAAGCTTGCCAGAATTTCATTCTTGGAAGCGCTGCCAATGCAAAAATAGCTTCCTCCTTCCCTGGGTACAATATTTAAGAGGCTTAAAAATTCCTCAGAGAATTATTGGAAGTTACATTATAAAAGAAGTCATCAGTTGTGAGTCTGAAACTGCATCACATTGCTTAACCCCATCTAAATATTCTGTGCTCCCTGTGGTTGTTTGTGACTTTGCTTGGCCATTTAGTCTTCAACTATTTTGTGACCATCTGCCACTTATCTCTTTGGTCTCAATCGCTTCTGCTCTGATCATTATTGATTTTCCAAATAGAACCACTATAAACTAAATGTAGCAATTATTATATTTGGGTTGGAAATAGCCTTTGCTACTGTAAATTTTTTCTCAGTTACTGAAGAATCAGTAAAAATAGCAAAATAAAAGCATTCCTCCAAGGCATAGATTTCTAAAATGCTACATTTAAGATTAAATGTATATTACCATCATTAGCCTGTATTTCCTATTTGTAAAAATGAATTACCCATACAAATTTCCACATTCAAGTCCTAAGTAAATGCTTAACACAGCTGTTCCTCCCAAATGCACGCATCAGATAATTTTTGATCTTTGTGCCATTTCTATTTGAAATTGAAATATATCTGATGAAAGGGAAGCATTTCATAGAAAGATGTATTTGAATTCAAACTCTTTCTCTGAAAAAAAAACAAACTATTGAGAAAATAAAAAGATCAGTGGTTGCCAGAGGTTGGGATGGAGGAAGAAATGAATAGCTGGAGCACAGGGCAGTTATAGGGCACTGAAACTATTCTGTGAGATCCTGTAATGGTGTATACATGTCATTATATATTTGTCAAAACTCTTGGAACCATGTAACACAAAGAGTGAACCCTAATGTAAGCTATGGATTTTAGTTAATAATAGTGTATTAATAATGAAACACTAACTGTAACAAACACAACCATACCAGTGCAAGATATTAATAAAGAAGAATCATAAGCAGGTGGGTGTACATGGGGAGGAAATAAATAGGGATTCTGTACTTCATACTCTCTAAACCCGAAAGTGCCAGAAGAAAGGTTACATAAAAAACAAGCAAAAAGTACTCTATCTCACTTGCCTCTTCATGCTTCACTATAATTCTGTTTCTGTACCTAAAATTAATGTTGAGATATATAAAGAAGATTTTGAATGTGTTCTACTGAAATGGCTTCAATTGAATTGTCATGCTCAAGTAAAATTCCTGTCAACACAAATATATAATATATATTAGGTTGGTCTTTCTAATAAATTTCATTGTGGGTGGAACAAGGATTGTGGGACTGAAATTTCCATTTATATATCACTGAAGAAAATGAACGAATTCATAATAAATAGGCACTTAATAGCTGCTTTGCATTGCTGCATACAAAGGATATTTCCTCATGTTCCTAGGGTATGTGTGGCCAGGGTCCTATTATATTTGCTTTTGGTTCATTGTTTTGGTTCTGGGCCTCTCAGTACTTTTTTCACATTTCAAAGGATGTCTGTAGGTTTGAAATCTCAATGTCATGATGTTGCCTCATCTTTTAAAACTATTGGAAAAAAAAGAAGGGGATATACAGAGATAGTGAAAGTTCACAAGTGGAAAATATCGGGTAGGACTCATAACTTACTAATGCTGATTAAGTTACACAGCTGTTGATAGCATGTGTATGAGCCCTCATTTAGTTTACTGGTCTAAAGTAAAAATAAAGTTGTAAGTATTGAATAAGAACATCCCTTACTATATAATAAAATCAAGAGTTAGTATGATTTGCTTGACAGGATAGAACACAAACGATGTGTGTAATATAATTAAAATCTTTATTTACAAGGTACTAATTTGACTTTTAAATTTTAATTTGAATGAAGATACTAAAAATTTAACTGAGTGGCTTTGCTCAATAGAGGCAAGAGAAGAAGTTGAATAATATTTTTTAGAATATTTTCAAAATTAAAATTTAAGCCACATTCCCAGATTCATGTAACCTAACATGTACTAATCTGGGGCTTGAAAGAGTTTAACTTCTATTGCAAATTCATAAGAAATACTGGTGAACATTGAAAATCCAAGGAATGTGTCCTAAATGTGCTACTAACTCAGTTCCACGCACTGTGATTAGAATAGCTACTTTACCCAGAAGTCACACCATAACTCATTTCTAAAATTTCAAGTTTTATCTGATAGAGAATGTCTCAGTTAATTAAGTGATAAAGGAAAATTTGGTTTTCTTAGCCTTTCTATTTTTTTTTTGGTATTGAGGATTGAATTCAGGGGTACTCCACCAGTGAGCCACATCTCCAGCCCTATTTTGTGTTTTATGTAGAGACAGGGTCTCACTGAGTTGCTTAGCACCTTGCCATTGCTGAGGCTGGCTTTGAACTTGTGATTCTTTTGTCTCAGCCTCCTAAAGTTCTGGGATTACAGCTTTCTATTTTTGAATGGAAGAAAAAAACAAGTGCTTAGTTTACCTAGGGACATGACATGTAAATGGGAATGAACGAATCCATTTTCTCTCATTCAAGGACAATAGAAAAAAATCTTACTGTAGAAAAGTATCGTCCACAGATTCTTTCATTTTACACTTGAATTGTGATACTTGTTAAAGTATAGAAATGAAAATCATTGCCAACATGTCAACCACCTTCCTGCCATGCAAACTTCTTGCAATCACTGCATTTTCTGTAAGAGATGTCAAGATTTCATCAAAGAGTCTTTTAACTTGGATCATCTCCATACAGTTGTCTGGCTATTTTCACTATCTGGTTTGCAACTTCTCGTGTACCAGTTGTCATTTCTGTAACCTTTCCAACAGCAACTGTGCAGTCTTGGGACTAAGATGTAGAATATCTCACTCAACAATCCTCCCACAAACCATCTGTTCCTACAGACATCAACAACTGTTGGCATTGGAAGACTGTACGCAAAATGGAGAAGAAATTGTTCAAAATGATAAAGTTAAACTTTCCAAGAGATCTTAAATTCCAAGCACAATAGGAAAATAATTGCCTGACATTTAAATACCAATGTTATTTGAATAGAATAATTCAAGTCTGGAAAAATAAAATACAATGAATAAAAAACAGAGACCATAACCACTTTACTCTTTCATCAGATTCATACAAATCATGTATGAACAAGTTTAAATTATGGCACAAAATTGCTGTAAAATCATGCAGTATGCAAAGTAAAATTTGTACCAAAATATGAAAACATTCACAATATTGACTTCTCCAAATGTGGCTATCTATAATATACATATATACATACATATATACGTGTATATATATACACACATACATAAATATATATACATGTATGCATAAGTATATATGTACTCACATAAACATATACATCTATATATTGTTCTTTGTTTCTCAACTTCAATTCCAGTCTCCAAGCAACATTATTCCTTGTCATAGCTCTCTGTAGTAATTATAATTAAACACAAACCACAAAAGAAAAATCCCTCCCTAATTACAACAGTAATGGTAATTTTGTTTTGCTTTGTTTTCCATACTTTCTGTTACTAAAGGGAAAAGATAAGTGTAGGGGACAAATACTAATAGAAAAATCATGCACCAGTCCTGAATGTAAATGACTCTTCTCTGACAGTATTTCTGTTTTTTTATTTAAAATGACCTGCAGCAACATATGTACAAAAGCATGAATGGAACTTTCTTAACCTCCCTCATCTTGTTTTGGAAATCCTTTGAGTCATGAATGATCACTACTAATCCAGGCTAACTCAACTCACTTTTTCATGGAACAACTGAATCATTTTTGAAAGATTCTGTAAGAAAATTGTTTTTGAAATTGAGAATATAGTTTCTTTTATATTTATTATTATTTCCAAAATAACTTTATGAATCATGTAGGACAAATCACATTATCCTCAATTTACTGAAAGTATCAGATGAGCCATTCAAAGTCACATACTTTAGAGGTAGCTGAAGCAAAACTCAAAAACCATGTTTTATAATTTCAAAAACAATTCAAATGCTCTCCAGAAAGTTTCTTGATTTGATTTTCTAAACTGTCTTTTTATCCTTTAATTTTTTAAGATTATTTACTATCATATATCTGGTTACATAAGTGATAAACTGAGTAGAATAAATTGAAAGCAAAACATTTAAATATCTGTCTAAAATACATGAAGAATTAAAACTTTAGGTCTTACAGATCAGGAGCCACATCTGATTAGGACTACATAGAATATAATAGCCAAATAACATTACAAAGTTTAAGTCTTACTTTAAAGACTGTGTCTAAAAACCTAAGCTGCCACACAATATAAATTACTTCTGGAAAATAATTCATAGCTAAAATACCTTTCGTATCCACTTCATCCCTCTTTAATGAATTCTTTTATGTCACTACCTCTTGGCTTCCAGCCTGCTAAATTTCATGTCATTAATGCCTAAGAGTTAATGTTTTGGTCTATTTAGGGCCTAAAGCTTAAATGATTTGGGCTTGATGATTAGCAAGTCTGTAATATTGCTGCGCCTCTCTTTGGATCTCAGGTCTGTGAACCGGAGTCAGAGCATGTTTTATCTTGTATGTATTATTCATTACTCTCATACTCAGGGGGAATTTTCAGACATGAAAGTACTTCAATTTTTCTTTTTCTGAGGAAACATTATGTCCAATTGGACTAATTACCACAGCCAGTTAACTCTCAATTATGTAGGCAAAACAAATTGTGTCATTTAAAAAGGTGTGATTGTCACTACAAGTAGTCTTTTTGTAAATGGGTGATTATGTCAGGCTTTCAGTCTCTGTCAAAGGGCTGAGTAATTATGAATCCTCCATGTTAGCACACTTCTCCAAAGTGATGTCAAATGTGAACATTTTAGATCATTTGTTCCCAGCTAGAGATGATATGGCTAACTGGCTATGATGTGATAACTGATGTGATAACTGGCTATATCTGAGGACATTTTTTAATTGACACATAAAAGTTATACACATTTATGGTATGTTTTGATACATATACACATTCTGTGATGTTCAAATCAGGGTAAGTATATGTATCTCCTCAACCACTCAACCATTCATTATTTATTTGTGATGAAAACATTTAAAAATCCCATCTTTTTTTGGGGGGGATATATACTACATTATTGTTATCTATAGTCATTCACTGTGTGCAATACAGTATCAGAACTTACTTCTATTTAACTATAACTTAGTAGCTGCTGACCATTTTAGAGTGCACCAGGGTGGGATACTGTTTGCATATAGTAGACAGAGGCCAGAGATGTTGCTAAATCTCCCATAATACACAGGGCAGCCTCTCACACACTAGCCATTTTCCTCAAAATGTTAATAGTGTGGAGATTAAGAAACCATTGCCTTGTGGGTATCTTACATAGCTGCTAAAACTAAAACCTGGCCAAACATAATCCTGATAAATTTGTTTTAAATATTACAAGTTGAAGGAATTTCTTCAAATTAATTTTAGTCTCCCTGTAATATTTGATGGTTGTTAATTTTACCTTCCCTATTTATTTTCATTTATATATATGGTTATAGATTTTAGGTTGAACTTTCTCTGAAGTTTTTAATACATAATAAGCTAGAAAAATAGCTACTATCATTTCTCCTGGAAGGGTAGCTCATAAAATCCTGGATTAGGATGAAGTTGTGTGGGTTTCCATAAGTAGATCTACTACTCTTCTTCACTCAGATGGTTTACATAGAAAGAAATAATTAGATAATTTTTTTTTTTTAAGTACTGGGGATTGAACTCAGGGGTACTCGACCACTGAGCCACATCCCCAGCCCTATTTTGTGTTTTATGTAGAGACAGGGTCTCACTGAGTTGCTTAGCGCCTCACCATTGCTGAGGCTGGCTTTGAACTCGCGATTCTCCTGTCTCAGCCTCCCTAAGTGCTGAGATTACAGGCTTGCGCCACCACGCCCGGCTAATAATTAGATAATTGATGATGAGAATGATCATGGAGAAAGAGAGAGGCTAGAAGAGCTGGAACCCTAGAGCCAAGTGCTCTAAATTATATCCTGATATCACATCTTACTAGCTATGCAGGCTTGGACAAACTACTTCATGTATTAGGAGCCTATGTTCTTGAAATTCTGTATCATTTGGACAATATAATATCTGATTTGTTTGAATTTCTCTTCAGGTTAAATACACAAAGCTCTAAGAATAGTGTCTTATATACAATGTGTTCAAAAATATCAACTCTCCATATGCTTATTACTTATCAAATTATCAACTCTCCACATGTACATATACGTTTTGCTTTCTAATAATAGTGCTTAAAGAATGTTGGATGAATAATTTGCTTATAACTGTTTCATCTTTTCTGAAACAGTGGAATTTTTTAAAATTACATGATTGTTTTAAAATACTTCAAATGAGCCATGTACATAACTCTGCTTCTTAGTAAAATTAATCCATTCTCAGTACATTTTTAATTATCATTGGAAAATGGGAATGAAGATGAAATGAGTGTATCACCAGAAAGAACTAGATTTACCAATTCTGACTTCCATTTATATTCCTAAGTTGCTTTTTGATCACTCTTTGAAATGTAGGGTGAAAATAAAATGTCCACCTCATCAGAAAATAACCAGGCTCTGCCTTTTCACTTATCTCTGTTAGTGTTTTTATGCTTCTGATCCGAATTGCCTAGCCTTCAGCAATTTATTTTTCCAGGCTTATAAAGTGGTTTGGGTGGCTTTGATTGAAGTTCCTCATTTTTTTCATCACTGCCATTGATCAAAGTCTTCCTATACTATTCTTCTTCATAGTGACTTAAAAATGTATCCTTGTCTTCAACTTCCTGCTTTTATCTTTCTTGTCTTAAAATTTCTCATCTCACCCTGTTTGTGCTATCTTGTTCCAAATGATTCTCACCTGAGAATAGACCCTGTTATTCACAACCAAGTGAATATATTCAGCAGGTATAATGGAGCTTATTTTGGAGAGACTAATACCAAGAATTCAATACTATAAATTATTTGATGCTTAACTTTTGAATCTTTAAGAATTAAGACTGTTTTAACTCAAAGTCTATAATTTATATACTAATATAGTTATTCATAAACTTTATAGTTCTATAAATACAAATAGTCACATCTTGGACATGTTGTATGATAATAGTAATAAAGGTTGTATAAATCTTTAGATTTTCTTTATAACAATTTTGATATTTAATACACAGGACACCAGCATTGTGGTATAGAGGTTTAAACAAAAGGAAATTTGAAATTTTTTCCTCCTCAACAAAGTATCTTCCAAATCTTATTGCAAAAGTTAGTTCAAAGTGTGAAAATTTCAGTGAGCTGAAGAAATGCCTTTTAATATACTGAGCCCCCCAATAGTGGCATCAATTTGCACTGGAAGATTGTATGTTAAGGAGTCCATGATAATCTAGGAAGGGCATTCAGTAGCCACAAGAGTAGATCTTTCCTCAGCCAGAAAGAAAATTCCACAGTTAGGTTTCCTGGTCTTCATTGTTTTTTTTTTGTTTTTTTTTTTTTAATAACATGTATAAGAAAATAAGAGAGTGATACTTGAATGCTCAGATTTTCAGGGAAATAACCAGATTCAATAAAAATAATAAAATTGAGAAAGAAATATGAATCAATTACTATTTTAACCTATTAACACCAGAATCATACATTTTTAGAATTATTTCTTACATAGAGATTCTATAACATATGTCAAGTAACAGGATTTCACAATCTTTTCTTGAAAGACTTTATGTTTTATAAAGTAAGAAGTCTGGGCTTGATGTGTCTAATAATATACCTAGTCCTATCATGACATCATCTTATATTAATAGAAGATACAAATTAAGGGCTACAAAAGTTACAAAACATTTTTGCTTCCTTAGTGTGAACTCTTCTTTATTATTACTACATTATAATAAAAAATCAGAATATTATTTTAATCATCATTTAGAAATGTCTGATTGGCAGTTTTATCCTGGTTACGATCACTGTGATACCTGTCACATATTCTCTGGGATTGACTACTTCTCAGATTCAAGGTTAAGCATAAACGGTTTACATGTCTAAAAAAGATCAGCCTAGTGTCTTGCAGAAGTGTCATTGGAGCTTGAAATGACATCGCATCTTTTTTCTTCATCTTCCTACTACTTCATATGATCAGCTCAAGTGAGAAAAGCACAGGAAATACATCAAAATGCTGTTTCCTTCTCTAATCAACACACTGGTTGACTTTAGGTAAATAGTTGTTTACGTAGGTATTGTTCTTTGCTTCCTGATTTGTGTATTGGAAAATAACACAACTCTTTCTGAAACTTAAATTTTGAGAATCTGCAAATTAGATGGTTTTTTAAAAAAAAAATCATTTGAGAAAATAGATACACAAGAAGAGTATGAATTAGCATTCTATGTGACTTAGCCTATGTTTGATTCATGAAGTTTTGCAGCAGAGCATTTAATACATTTTGGCAATGCTTTGATTTGCATATCTTGTATGTAGAAAAGCTTCATGACAGCTTCCTTAAGGTTCACCTTGGTTAAGAATTCCTAGATGAGGAAGCAGAGGCTCTTAAAATACATAAGGGAATGCCAGAAAGATCAAAGATTTGAAAAGCATTGGTAAATACAATCTGTAATTAGTCTCATTAATTTTTAGTTGCTTATAAGATCAAAAAAAACTTACAGACAAGAAGAATCTTCTTGAAAGCACTAAAATAATCTGCAAATCAAGAATTACTTGGGTTTTTTGTTTTGTTCTCTTTTGATGTTGGTGTTGTTTTCTTTGTTCTTAAATCAATTAGTTCCTCTTGGTTAGAGGAACAATTAGTTCCTCTTGATTCTACCGGAAATTCTTAGTTGCCATATTTTTCTCCTGAGTGCTAATGATTGTAGTCACTGGCTCCTTTCTTCTGGGCATTCATAATCTTCTCATCTCCTGGAACCTAGAAAATCTAAATCTAGCTCCTATGGCCCTTCTTATTTCCCCATAATTATTACTGCCAATAGCAAGAAAGAGAAGAAAACCTCTTCTTTGTTTTTATATATATATATTTTTAAATTATTTTTTAAATGCATTTCAAGCCATAGAACATATATAGAGCTCAACTTTCCATCTCTCTGGTTGCAAACAAGATAGAGTCAAACCATTTGTGACTTCATACATGTACCTAGGGTAGTGATGTCCATCTCATTCCACCATTTTTGCTACTCTCATTCCCCCTCCCCTCCTCAACTCCCCCCATCCCATCCAAAGTCCCTCCATTTCTCCCATGCTCCCTCCCCCACCCTCCCACCCCCTTATGTATCAGCTTCCACTAATCAGAGAGAACATTCAGCCTTTGGTTTTTTGGGACTGGCTTACATCACTTAGCATAATGTTCTCCAATTCCATCCATTTATCTGCAAATGCCATAATTTTATTTTCTTTTATTGCTGAGTAATATTCCATTGTGTATATATACCACAGTTTCTTTATCCATTCATCTATTGAAGGGCATCTAGGTTGCTTCCACAATTTAGCAATTGTGAATTGTGTTGCTATAAACATTGAAGTGGCTGCGTTACTGTAGTATGCTATTTTTAAGTCTTTAGGGTATAGGCCGAGGAACAGGATAGCTGGGTCAAATGGTGGTTCCATTCCAAGTTTTTTAAGGAATCTCCATACTACTTTGCAGATAGGTTGCACCAATTTGCAGTCCCACCAGCAATGTTTGAGTGTGCCTTTTTCATCACATCCTCACCAGCACTTATTGTTCCTTGTATTCTTGATAACTGCCATTCTGACTGGGGTGAGATGAAATCTTAGAGTAGTTCTGATTTGCATTTCTCTAATTGCTAGAGAAGTTGAACATTTCTTCATGTATTTGTTTATTGATTGTATATCTTCTGAGAATTTTCTATTCAGCTCCTTAGCCCATTTATTAATTGGGTTGTTTGGGGTTTTGGTGTTAAGTTTTTTGAGTTCTTTATATATCCTGAAGATCAGTCCTCTATCTGATGTGTGAGCGGCAAAAATTTGCTCCCAGAATGTAGGCTGTCTGTTCAACTCATTTACTGTTTCTTTTGCTGAGAAGAAACTTTTTAGTTTAAATTCATCCTATTTATTGATTCTTGCTTTTATTTCTTGTGCTTTAGGAGTCTTGTTAAGGAAGTTGGGGCCTAATCCAATGTGATGAAGATTTGGGCCTACTTTCTCCTCAATTAGATGCAGGATCTCTGGTTTAATTCCCAAGTCTTTGATTCACTTTGAGTTGAGTTTTATGCATGGTGAGAGATAGGGGTTTAGTTTCACTATGCTGCATATGGATTTCCAGTTGTTCCAGCACCATTTGTTGAAGAGGCTATCTTTTCTCCCATGTATGTTTTTGGCACTTTTGTCTAGTGTGAGTTAACTGTATTTATGTGGGTTAGTCTCTGTGTCTTCTATTCTCTTTCATTGGTCTACATGTCTATTTTGGTGCCAATACCATGCCATTTTTGTTACTATAGCTTTGTAGTATAGTTTAAGGTCTGGTATTGTGATGCCTCCTGCTTCACTCTTCTTAGGATTGCTTTGGCTATTCTTGGTCTTTTATTTTCCAAATGAATTTCATGATTGCCTTTTCTATTTCTATAAGAAATGACTTTGGGTTTTTAATTGGGATTGCATTGAATCTGTATAGGGCTTTGAGTAGTATGGCCATTTTAATAATATTTATTCTGCCTACCCAAGAGCATGGGAGATCTTTATACCTCTTAAAATCTTCTTCAATTTTTTTCTTTAGTGTCTTGTAGTTTTCATTGTAGAGGTCTTTCACTGCTCTTGTTAGATTGATTCCCAAGTATTTTATTTTATTTTATTTTTTTTGAGGTTATTGTGAATGGAGTAGTTTTCCTGATTTCTCTTTCAGAGGATTCATTGCTAATATATAGAAATGCATTTGATTTATGGGTGTTGATCTTATATCCTGCAATTTTGCTGAATTCATTTATTAATTCTAGAAGTTTTCTGGTGGAATTTTTTGGATCCTCTAAGAGTAGAATCATGTCATCAGCAAATAATGATAATTTGAGTTCTTCTTTTCCTATTCGTATCCCTTTAATTTCTTTCATCTAATTGTTCTGGTTAGATTTTCAAGGACTATGTTGAATAAGAGTTGTGAAAGAGGGCATCCCTGTCTTGTTCCAGTTTTTAGAAGGAATGCTTCCAATTTTTCTCCATTTAGGGTGATGTTGGCCTTAGGTTTAGCATAGATTGCTTTAACAATGTTGAGGTATGTTCCTACTATCTCTAGTTTTTCTAGTGTTTTAAACATGAAAGAGTGCTGTATTTTGTCAAATGCTTTCGCTGCATCAGTTGATAAAATCATGTGATTCTTTTCTTTAAGTCTATTGATGTGATGGATTACATTTATTGATTTCCATATGTTGAACCAACCTTGCATCCTTGGAATGAACCCCACTTGATCATGATGTACCATTTTTTAAATATGTTTTTGTATGTGATTTGCAAAAATTTTATTGAGAAATTTTGTTATCTATATTCATCAGGGATATTGGTCTGAAATTTTCCTTTTTTGATGTGTCTGTCTGGTTTTGGTATCAGGATGTTAATAGCCTCAAAGAATGAGTTTGAAAGAGTTCCCTCCTTTTCTATTTCATAGAATAATTTGAAGAGTATTGGAATTAGTTCTTCTTTGTAGGTCTTGTAGAACTCAGCTGAGAATCCATCTGGTCCAGAGCTTTTCTTGGTTGGATGGCTCTTGAAGACATCTTCTGTTTCCTTGCTTATAATTGATTTGTTTAAGTAGTGAATGTCCTTCTGTTTCAGTTTGGGTAGGTCATAGGTCTCTAGAAATTTGTCAGTGTCTTCAGGGTTTTCTATTTTACTGGAGTATAGATTTTCAAAATAGTTTCTAATTATCCTCTGTATTTCAGTAGAGTCTGTCATCACATTTCCTTTTTCATCACAAATTTTAGTAATTTGGATTTTCTCTCTCCTTCTTTTCATTAGGGTGGCTAAAGGTTTGTCAATTTTATTTATTTTCTAACAGAACCAGCTTTTTGTTTTGTCAATTTTTTGAATCATTTCTTTCATTTCAATTTCATTGATTTCAGCCCTGATTCTGATTATTTCCTGTATTCTACTTCTTTTGGTGTTGGCTTGTTCTCTTTTTTTAGGGCTTTGAGATGTAGTGTCAAGTCATTGATTTGTTGACTTTTTCTTCTTTGAATAAATGATCTTAATGCAATGAACTTTCTTCTTAGCTCTGCCTTTATAGTGTCCCAGAGATATTGATACATTGTTTCAGAGTTCTCATTTTTTTACCTCTAAGAATTTTTTATCACCTCTCTGATGTCTTCTGTTACTCATGCATCATTCAATAGCATATTATTGAGTCTCCAGGTGTTGGAGTAGCTTCTTTTTTTTTTTACTGTCATTAATTTGTAATTTTATTCCATTATGGTCAGATAGAATGCAGGGTAGTATCTCTATTTTTTTGTATTTGCTAAGACTTGCTTTGTGGCATAGCATATGATCTACTTTGGAGAAGGATCCATGTGCAGCTCAGAAAAAAGTGTATTTGCTTGTTGAAGAATGGAATATTATATATATGCCTGTGAAATCTAGATTATTGATTGTTCTATTGAGTTTTGTAGATTATTTTGTTCATTTTTGTTGGGAAGATCTATCCAGTGGTGAGAAAGGTGTGTTCAAGTCACCCATTACTATTGTGGTCTATTTGATTCTTGAAGTTGAGAAGGTTTTGTTTGACATACATGGCTGCCCCATTGTTTGGGGCATAGATATTTAAGATTGTTATGTCTTGTTAATGTATGATTCCTTTAAGCAGTAGGAAATGACCTTCTTTATCTCTTTTCACTAACTTTGGTTTGAAGTCCACTTTATCTGATATAAGAATGGAAACCCCTGCTTGTTTACATAGTCCATGTGATACATTTTTTTTCCATTCTTTCACCTTCAATCTGTCAATGTGTCTTTCTATGAGATGAGTCTCTTGGAGGCAGCATATTGTTGGGTTTGCCAGTCTATGTCTTTTAATTGCTGAATTTAGGCCTTTGACATTCAGTGTTATTATGAATGGTTTGTATTCCCAGACATTTTGGTTTATTCTTAGTTTTTACCTTGACTGGGTTTCTCCTTTGATTGGCCTTTCCTTTAGTGTAGTTCTTTCCTTTGCAGGGTTCCATTGTTGTTTTTCATTTCCTCCTCATGGAATATTTTGCCAAAAATGTTCTGTAGTGCAGGATTTCTTGCTATAAATTCTTTTAATTTTTGTTTATCTTGGAAGGTTTTTATTTCATCATCAAATCTAAAAGTTAATTTTGCTGGATATAAAATTCTTGGTTAGCCTCCATTGCCTTTCAGAGCTTGGTATATGTTGTTCCAAGCTCTCCTAGCTTTAAGGGTCTGGGTTGAGGAGTCTGCAGAGATCCTAATTGGTTTCAGCCTATATGTAATCTGATTCCTTTCTCTTGTGGCTTTTAAGATTCTCTCTTTTTCTGAATACTAGGCATTTTCATTGTGATGTGCCTTGGTGCAGATCTGTTGTGATTTTATACATTTGGTGTCCTGTGAGCCTCTTGTATTTGATTATCCAACTCATTCTTCATGTTTGAAATTTTTTCTGATATTATTTCATTGAATAGATTGTTCATTCCTTTAGTTTGAAATTCTATGCCTTCCTCTATCTGAATAATTTTTAAAGTTGGTCTTTTCATGTTATCCCATAATTCTTGGATATTCTGTTCATGATTTCTTACCATCTTCACATGTGGTCAAATCTATTTTCAAGATTAAATATTTTTTATTTATTGTCTGAGGTTCTGTCTTCCAAGTGATGTAATCTGATAGTGATACTTTTATGGAGTTTTTAATTTGGTTTATTGTTTCTTTCATTTTGAGGATTTCTGTTTGGTTCTTTTTCAGAATCTCTATCTCTTTACTGAAGTAATCATTTGCTTCCTGTATTTGCCTATGTAGCTCTTAATCAAAATGATCTTTTGCTGCCTGGGTTTGCTCTCATATCATTCTTCAAGTCATAGAACATTTTAATTATGTACATCATAAACTCCTTCTGTGACATTTCTTCTCTGTGCTGACCATAGATTCTAATAATGAAGTATCTTGGTTTGTTTGAAGCACTTTCTTCCCTTGTTTTTTCATCTTATTTGTGTATCTTCCCTTCTCACACTGCAGATCCAAGGTGTTACAGTTTTTATCCTATAGGTTTATAGATTCCCTACAGGGTTCCAATACCTCTACTTTAAGGGGGAGACCAATATTGACAGATCTTAATACAAATAATATATAGTTTCAAACCAAGTAGCTCCTAATAGCACCTACATACATTTATGGCTTAGTCACAATACACAGAAATTATGAGTTCAATTAGCATCTACTATATAAGCAATAGGTTTGCACAAGGGTCTACAGTTCTTCCTGGTGGGCTAGAGAGAAATGGGGGTTGGGTGTAGGATGAGATGTTAGGGAGGTAGGGATTGAGGATATAGTTATTAGATCCTAGAAAGTATGTAAGAGGATTCCAAAAGAAGTTGACTATTAGTAGATAAGAGAGAAAGATTTGGGGAAGACCAGTAAGTAGGCAGAAAATAGAGTGCAACTAATGAGGAGACATAAAAATTAAGAAAAATAAAACATGTAAAGGTGGAAGTTATAAGACTATATAACTGTAATATATTAATCAGATCTTCGTCCACAGTAGCCTAATGCATAAAAAATACTTGGTATCACAAATGTTGGGGATGTGAGGGCAGGAAAAGAGTGAGAGAGAGAAAAGAAAAATAAAGAAAAGGAAGAAAAGAGGGAAAAAAGGAATAGAAGGAAAAAAATAAAAAATAAAAAGTCTCAATGTAAATAAACAGGATTGCTTCCCTTCTCTTCCAGTAGGTGGAGGTGTCTGTTGCTTACTGGTATCTGCCTGCTGAGGTCAAAGATGGTGAAGCCAGAGTCTCACAAACAAGCCATCTGCTTCAGAGATAAGGTGAAGGGCCAGGCTGGGTGGTGATGTTGGGTGATGTGTTCGGAGATGCAGTTCTGTGGTGTACTGTGCAGAAGTAAGTCTGTCTCCAGATCCTGTCCCGTGTCCCTAGGTGTAGGCCAGCAGGGAGGTTCTACTCTCATAGATGGAGATCCACAGAAGAGCAGCAGCCAGGGGTTCTGCAGCAGGAGCCTTGACTAGGGGTGGGTGGGCAACCCTAGGTCCTGTGGAGTGTGTGGGCACTGGAGCCAGGGATTCTGTGTGGAGTGATGGGTCAGAGTCCTGCTTTGGAGTCCTATCCCTTTGTATTTTATGTAGACACAGGTTCTCACTGAGTTGCCACTTGTGATCTTCCTGCCTCTGCCTCCTGAGCCTCTTGGATTACAAACATATACCACAGTGACTACTATGATTTCTACTGAATTTTAAAATTAAAAATACAAAAGATGTTGAGAAGTCTAGTTTTAAAATCCAACTGAACTTAATAGCAAAGTATTTTAAGATTTAAAATCTGGATTGATGCTCATTTGGCATATTTTATGGTAGAATTTGGGGAATACAAAATTTATGAGACTAACACAGACCAATGTAAGCACTGTAACAAGCATGGCAATAACTAGCTTTGTTAGGAAATGAATCATTGTCCTAAAGAAGGTCTCCCTCTTTCTCTTCCTTTTGGATTGGACTCTAATATGATTAAGATAACAACTGAACAAAAAATACTTTCAAATGTTGAAATAGCTAGGGTATATAACAAGATAAAATGAACTTTATCAATACAGTAATACACATTTTAAATTCATCATGGAAATCTACTATATTATAAGTACAGTTATTTTGGATTATAATATTTAATTTAAAATGAATATAATTGATTCAACTGTGCCTAGCTATTAAAGTTTTACTAAGATTTCAGAAACCTTGCTTTTCACACAGGGCTAACTGCTCCACTTTGCCCTTTACTCTTTGCATCTTTTGTTCATCTGCTTTTTCTTCAGATTATTCTATATAATTTCCATGCTTACTTCAGGAGTTTTGGAGGCCCTAAAAGGCCCAATTTTGAATTTATTAGAGATCACTGTAAATATTTTTTAGAAGGATTTCAACTTCTGATAATCATAAAGTAGTGCTTTGCAAATCATCCCTTCCTCAAACAAATAAGCAATAGCAAAATCTGGACAAAATACAAACAAATAAACAAACAAACACACTTTTATTTGAAGGCATGAGATAGAGTTACTGAAGAGGACAGATCTTTAGGAAGCAGAATCCTGAAAAGAACATTCTTAGAGGTCAGCCTAACTTTACTTCCCCCTCAAGGGATGGCTATTAAATGATGAGAGTTGAGAAGATAAGATGAGTGACAGCTGAGACGAAGATATCCCAAGTTCTGCTGAGATAGCTCATGGGTATTGGTTTCATAAGTTATGGCTCTAAATCACACATTTTATCATGTCACTCTATTACATACAAAATATTGGTAGTGTACAGAGCTGTAGGTTATTTTCAGATCTTCCCTTTAAACTACATTCTTGTAGGACCATCCATGAACCAATTATTTCTACTTCTACCATCTGATCTACACACATCTGGACATGCCCAGTTGAAACCCTAGAAATAGTCACAAAATCAGATATATGTCAAAACCTTGAGCTTATTTGATTTCCTAATTCATGGCACATAGTAAAGAGAGTTTTGCCAAACTCCTTTCCGTATTTTTTGTAGATTATAATGAATTGAAACTAAGAAGACAATTATGCTCATGTACTTTTAGTCTTGAATACATTTTACTTAATCCAAATTAATGTACTTTCATGAAAGTATAAACCTATTTATTTACTTAGTTCCTGGGTATTGAACTCAGGTCATTATGCACATATATAATTATAAATATATATATATTTATGTACATAATAATCTTTGCACTTTTTCTTGTGTTGACAAGTTTAATGGTAATTATAAGTTTTTATGGTTTTTTTGGTACTGGAGATTGAACTCAGGGGCACTTGACCATTGAGCCACATCCCCAGCCCTATTTTGTGTTTTATGTAGACAGGGTCTCACTGAGTTGCTTAGTGCCTCGACATTGCTGAAGCTGGCTTTGAACTCACAATTCTCCTGTCTCAGCCTCCCTAAGTGCTGGGATTACAGGCTTGTGCCACCTCATCGAGCTGGTAATTATAAATTTCATAATGAATAATGTCACCTATATATTTTATTTTTAGAGTTTCATTTTGTGCAAATAATATAGTCACATAATCTTTAAAGTCTCTCTGTTGTGAGGCTCTTTAATCCTTGTCAATAGATTACTAGATGAAGTAATAAAGAAGTAAAATATTCAAACTTCTATTTACATTTTTCATGAAAATAAGTAAAGGAGTAAAGATTTGCCAATATTTAATATATGGATTAAATCGGGGCCCTTAAATGTCTTATATATATGATAGATAGATTCAAAACATTTTAAAAATATCATACCTGCTACAGGATTCATATGGCTACAGACAATAAGCACATTTGGGGTTAATCAAAGTTTGAAAGACACCAAGCATTTAAAATAAATCCAATTGTAACTTTCAAAAATTTGAGGGTATTTTCTCTCACTTGATCAGCTGCTGCAGAGATTAGGTTCCTAGTTTCTGTATCCAGACATAAAAATCTTCATTGCAATTTGTTTCTAGAAATAGGGTAGAAACCAGAGAAATCTGCAGAGCATCTGATTAGTGCTGAAACACAATTAATTGGATGGCTGGTAGATTGGAATTTAGTCATTTTAGGAATTAAATCCTGTGGGGCACAACCGCCAAAAGCATCCTATATTTCACAGATTAGACAATGTTTAATTAATGGATTAAAAGTAAGCCAAGCAAATCATAAGCACTACTCAGACTTACATTTTGACTAGTCAAATATAATGTATGGCAGAAAGATTATTATGCTCATTTTAACAGGAAGTCACTCAATTTCAAGGTAAAAAGTATTTGATGGTTTTGGCCCATAAATCATCCCATTTGTATTACCACTGTCAATTTGATATATACTAGCTATTTATTTAGTTCATCATATAATACTATTAACAATACATAATAGAGTCCATTATTTTCTTTAAAAATATTCTGCCTTGGTATTTTTAAAATATTTATTCAAAAATATTTTCTAAATGAAAATTGAAAAGGGCATGTTAATGGGTATTAAGCAACAGTTTATATAATATTAGGCCTCTTCTTGTCTTAGTAAATAGATTAATTTCTTTTTTTACCAGGGTATTAATCCTGAGGATAGTAATTACATTTAAGAAGGAAATATATATATTTTACATAATATAAATTTTACATATACAAATATGTAAAGCTGGCTTTATTCATGTATTGACACTTTAGAGTTGCCTCTGATTTTTCTCTTTTTCCATCCAGACCTAAAACCAACAAACAAAACCATTTGTCACTTGTCAAGATCTTGAATATAACTTTATCTCTGATAACCTCTTCCATAATCCTAAAGTGATGATCATGTATACTAGACACAATTTGGCTTCTTGGGAAGATTTGACTCCACATGACTCTTCTCATAGCTTAATTTGAATATAGATATGGTGCAGCAACAGTGCATTTTCAGCTTGTATCGGCATACAAAGGGAGCCATCAACATCTACTTTTCTAGTATGAATCTACACATTTATTGATTTATTATTTAAATATTTGTTTCTTCCTAGATAAAATACAACTCAATAAAATATGAGGGGTAATATTTTGTCCAGAATGTGAAGTTCAGTGCACTGAAAAGATAGATACATTGCATTTTGCTGCTAGAATGATAGAGCACATATCATGGATTTCCATTGTAAAATGTTTCTTTTCAGTGATAATAACCTTGTGAAACTTTTCTTACCATTTTCTATGGTTTGAATGTGCATGTTCTTCCCAAATTCAAATGTTTCAAGTGTTGGTAATAAGAAGTTGTGCCTTTGGGAGAAAATTAGGTCATGAAAACTCCACCTCATGAAGAGATTGTTGCTCCTCTAAAAGGGAACTAGTTAGTGCCATTTTACACTTCCATCATGTGAAGTGTTTTCCCTCTTTGGAGAATGCAGCAACAAGGTACTACCTGAGAACCAGAGACTGGTCTCTCATGGACACCAAACCTGCTGGCACCTTGATAGTGGACTTCTTAGTCTACATGATTATGAGCAATAAGTTTTGGTACTAATAAATTACTTAATCTTGGATATTTTTTATAGCAGCATAAGTGGACTAAGACATCATTTGATATATAATCCAAACATAAAGAAGAAGCAGAGAAAAAACTAGCAAATTAAAGTATTTGTTAATATAATAAAGAGTTGGCCAAAGGAGGAGTAAAATGAAAATGAAAAGTAAAAATATGAGCAAAACTGGGTCTTTGGATAAAATTATTAAGATTTTGACTAACTAGTCAAGAAAAAAGAGAAAAGACCAAAAAACAAACAAACCAAGAAAACATTATCAGAGATGAAATAGAAGTCATCATCTCTTAGCCCAAAGATTTAAAAAGGATAATATGTAAATACTATGAATAGTGCTATGACCACAAATTTGATGTTAGAGAAAATAGGCAAATGCCTCAAAAGAGTCAAACTAATATAACTCACATAACTTGATAGTTTCTGACATAACTTGATAGTAGATAACTTGGTAGTTCCTTATCCATTAAAAAAATTGAATCAGTAATATAACCTTTAAAAATTAAGTACCAGGGGGCTGGGGATATAGCTATAGCTCAGTTGAAGAGTACTTGCCCTGGGTTCTCATGAACAAGGCCCTGGGTTCAATACACTGAACCACACATACACACACACACACAGAATTAAGTACCAAGTCTAGACACTTCCATTGGTGACTTCCACCAAACACTTCAGGAAGAAAGAGTACCAATCTCAAAATCTCTTCCAAAAATAGAATCAGAGGGAATACTTCCTAGATTATTCTTTAAGGCCAGCTTTACCTTAACACTGATCAGTATCCTCTTGAATATGTATGCAAAAGACCTCAATAAAAGAAAAAATTGAAACTACCATGTATAAGAAGAAGTATATGTGAAGACCAAATAAGATTTATTCTAGGTGAGTATTTGCAGAATTCCAGTCCAACTTTCAAAGATCTTTCTTTTCTTTTCTTTTATTTTTTTGGGGGTTGTGAGGAGAGGATTGAACCCAAGGGCACTTAACCATTGAGCCACATCCACAGTCTTTTTTTATATTTTAGTTTGAGACAGGATTTCACAAAAGTTGCTTAGAACCTTGCCAAGTTGCCGAGGTTGGCTTTGGCTTTGAATTCACAATCCTCCATCCTCGGCCCCCACAGGAGCTTGGATTATAGGTGTCTGCCATTGTGCCTGGCCTCAAAAATCTTTCAATGCATCCACCATATCAACAGCATGAAGAAGAAAAATTACATGATCATATCATATTGATCCCACAAAAAGCATTGACAAAATTAATTCTATTCTTCCCTAGCACCCATCCCCCCTTATTGTGAACTAGCATCTTCATATCAGAGAAAACATTTGGCCTTTGGATTTTTTGGGATTGGCTTATTTCGCTTAGCATGATATTCTCCAACTTCATCGATTTACTGGCAAATGGGGATGGAGGATAAGGAGGATAATGGAATGAAACAGACATTATTACCTTATGTACATATATGACTGCATGACTGATGTGATTCTACATGTACAATCAGAAAAATGAGAAATTATATTCCTTTTATGTATGATATATCAAAGTGAATAAATGCATTCTACTATCATGTATAACTAATTAAAACAAATACAAAAATTATTTTAAAATAGCATTGACAAAATTAAACACCTATTCTTGACTATAATTTTGGAGAACTCAGACCACAGAGGAATTTCCTTAACTTGATAAAGAATATTTACAAAAACTATAATTAATATCATATGTAATGCCCAGAGACTAGATCCTTTGCCATTAAGATTTTTGGAAACAAAGCAAAGATGTCTTCTTTCAAACTTGTATTCAACATTGTACCAAAGTATAGGCTAGTGCAATCAGTGTGACCATTTCTTACAAAGCTAAGCACAGCTTTGCTATGTGATCCAGCAATCATGCTTCTAGGATGTAGAACATTATATTCATATAAAATGCTGTAGGTTGCGCATCTGTAACAAATTTATTCCTTATTTTTCCAAACTGGAAGGAACTAATATGTCTTTGCAGAGGTAAAGGAAAAGAGTGGTGCTTCCATTATAATAGAATATTATTCAGCAATGCAGAAAACATCAGCTCTCAAGCCATACAAATACATGAAGGAATCTTAAATACATATCAAAATGAAAAGGCAAATCTGAGAAGGCTGTATATTGTATGTTTCCAATTATACAACAATATGGAAAAGGCAAAACTATAGAACCAAAAAAATTCATCAGTGCAGGCATATAAAAGAGGAGGTAAAGGCTGAAGAAATAAGTGGATCACATGGGAATTTTTAGGGTGGTAAAAATTATTCTAAATGAAGTTATAATGGTGGAAACATGACACTGAATTTGTCAAAAACTATAGAGATTTCAGCACAAAAAGTAAAATTTAATATATAAAAATTTAGGAAGTGGGAGGATGTCAGAATGGAATAAAGAACATGACAATCTAACCATATTAACCAAATGAATGAAACGGATCCACCAAAGGCACCAACCTGAGAAATTTAAGAAATGAATAGAGTCTGTGACGGTCCATGTTAAAAGAAACTACATGTAAGTACTGCTCTCTAGTTTATATATATTTGCCTACATGGACATGGATTAATAATTCTGATATAATTACCCATGCACATTGGAAGGAAACAAATTAAAAGACAACAGATGACAGGAATCCGGTTTTTAACTTTAGTAATGTGAAGATATAGAACAGCAAGTAGAGGATCCTAGAAGTATTGCTATGGTCATAAATCAGAGTGGATCATCAGGTATGAACTCATGCTTAACTTAGTATGGGTAGAAATAGTTACATCTAGGAATATTTACTGATTAATGTATGTATATATACTTATGAATACCAATATATAAAGAAATGTATATGGTTCCTTGCTTTCTCAGCTGACACACCAGTTGCGACAACCATACCAAGGTATGTAGACTTTAGTTTCTAATAACCTTGGTAATCTAATGATCTCTAATAATCTCAATAAAAGAAACTAAGACATGTTTTAAAAATGCCTTCTTCTTGTGCTATGGTGAGAAATGAGCAAGATAGACTTAATGTATATTATACTACCAGAGTTAGAAAGTACTACAATTTTTAAAAACACATTTTTTTTAAAGTATGTATATTAAAGTCATGCAAAAGCCAAATGAAGAAATTTTTAATGTCCACACCAGGAACTATTTGAGCAATGAATTAAAAAAGTGGTAATAGGTTAGAACCCAAAGTACAAAATAAATATCTATTAGTACATATTGATAAAGCAATTGTACAAAATGCATGGAGAAGAAATGATTAATCTCCCATGCAGATGAGTTTAAATAATTAGGTAAATATTTTACCTTCAAGGATGGGAAGCATAACTTCCCACCTCTTAGTTGTGCATGGTGAATTTCCTTCAAAATCTGAAGTATGGAAGGGGTCAGAGGGTAAATTTACAATGGAAAAAACTTTTAGATAAAGTACTTCAGTCTGGTGATTAATATAAACATTAATGGTGATAAGACACATTGATATCTTTTACCCTTGATAAAATATAATAAATATATGGTCTTCCTTCCCAAAATTCACACATGCACACACAAACACACACACAATATATATATATGTATGTATATATGTATGTGTATCTATGTGTGTGTGTGTGTATATATATATATATCCCAATAGAGGAAATTATACAAAATACCTCGCCGGTAATAATCAAAGCTATAAAGATAATCATCAAAAATAATCCAAGTCCTAAGTTTGATAACCAGCATTGCAAAAGAAAGCAAAATCTAAAAAGCTATCTTAGTCAAAAAGACACTGAGGAAAATGACAACTAAATGCTAAGGTAGGCCGGGCGCGGTGGCTCACGCTTGTAATCCCAGCACTTAGGGAGGCTGAGACAGGAGGATCGCGAGTTCAAAGCCAGCCTCAGCAATGGCGAGGCACTAAGCAACTCAGTGAGACCTTGTCTCTACATAAAACACAAAAAATAGGGCTGGGGATGTGGCTCAGTGGTCGAGTGCCCCTGAGTTCAGTCCCTGGTGCCAAAAAAAAAAAAAAAAAAATAAATGCTAAGGTAGTGTGGTGTCCTGAATAGGATCTTGGAAGGAAAAAAGATATTAGGAAAACTAAGGTTATCTGAATAAAGTATATTTATTTTATATTTACTTAATAATAATGTATATCTCAATATTGGTTCATAGATTTTGACAAACATGTTTTGGTTTTGATCTGGCATATCCCCTAAAGGCCTATGTGTTGAAGTTTTGGTCCCAAGTGCTGCAATGTTCAGATGGGGCTTTGGGAAGGGATTTAGTCATGAGGGCTCTATCCTCATCAGTGGATTCATTCCTGTTGGAGTCATAATTTGATAATGTTATTGTGAGGTGGTGGAAACTGTAGGCCATGGGGTCTAATTTGAAGAAGTAGGTCACTGGGAGCATTACCTGAAAGAATATAGAATATATCCTGAACCACCCTCTTCCTCTTCCTCCTGCTCTTCTTTCTCTTCCTCCTCCTTCTTCCCCACCCACTCTCTCTCTCTCTCAATCTCCTGCCCTCTGTTTCCTGGTTTTGCTGTCACATACTTCTGCCATGATATTCTTCTCCACCACAGGCCCAGAAACTAAAAATGTATGCTATGGTCTGAAACCTCTGAGACCATGCACCAAAATAAATCTTTCTTCATTTAAGTTGATTTCTTTAGGTATTTTGTTGTAATAATGCAAAACTGACAAACACATAATGCAACCTCTCAATAAGAGTAAAGACTAGGTTTGAAAAAACATTCAAATTTTCTATACTATTATCACATTATTTCCCCCAAAATCTAGATCTATTTTCAAATAAAATCATTTTAAAACTAAACATCTTTGGGGCTAGGGTGGTGGCTCAGTGATAGAGCACTTGCCTAGCCTGTGTGATACACTGGGTTTAATCCTCAGCACTACATAAAAATAAATAAATAAAATAAAGCTGTAAAAAATATATATACATACATATATATGCATATATATATATAAACTAAATATCTTTGTTTAAAAATTAAAAGGAAAAATGACAGGATATATTTTACAAAAAGATGATTAAAAAATCCATGAATTAAATGCTAATATTTCAGAATGAGTACGAAATCCAAGATAATAAGAATGGATAGAAAAATAATTGACTTAATGCAAAAAGATAAGGTAAAATATGAAAAGCTATAAAGACAAAAATTAGAGCACAACTCTTTAAAGACCAAATAGTTGTGGGAAATAGAAATGGGAAGCTGAAAGAAAAGGAGGGGAAAGGATCAGCTTATGTAGACACAGAAAAGAGGTAAGCCTTATAAGTGACAAGGAACATGTTGAAATAAGCATATTCATCAAACCAGAAAACAAAAGAGGTTCAGTGAATGAATGGAGAAGTGGAACCCAAGCATATTTTCCAGTGACCTCAATCTATGTAGTGGATCTTGGTGGACTGTGGTTCCGGATATGAAGTTCCTCATGACTGAGAACCTCAGGATGGAGAATTACTTTTGGTTTATTTTGTTTCTGGTTTTGTTTTTTTAAAAAATTTTTACTGATAATTGCTTTCTCTCTTTGCATTTACTTCGTACTTGTTTCTCAAATCCCTGGAGATAAGGTAAACTTTCTTTGCTTCAGTACCTTAAAATTGAATAGTTATAAAAGATCGTAGGTCGTACTATGCAAAGAAATACAATTCCCTGTTCAGTTAAAATAAAAAGTAAACAGGAATAAAGAAAAACAAAAGAATTCTGATGTGTGAATGTATGCTTAAAATCTCAGATGTGACATTTCTTCAAAATAGATTTAAAAAATGGGAGATTAAATGCAGTTTTCAATCAAGATGCCATAATTCATCTTGAAGATAAAAATTAATTAGAACTATTAATGTTGTACATAAATTAGTTGATTGATATAATTATTTTGATGGAATATATATTAGGGCACAGACATTCCTTTATGGCCTTCTAATGGAACACATTCAGGGAAACATGTTGTTCACTTTGAATCATTCAATTCTCTGTTCATTCTCTCTCTCTCTCTCTCTCTCTCTCTCTCTCTCTCTCTCTCTGGCCCTCCCATGTATCCTATACTTTTTTCAACATATCTTACATGTCTTAATAAACCAGTGCAATTTTCTCTGAGTTTCACAATCAATGCAACTCCTTAACTCAGAAAATTCTTTCAAATCAAAATACCCCCAGAGGCAAAACTCTAAAAAAAGCAAATGGGAATTAGAATATCTGTTATGCAGCTAACTATTTTAATAATTCATTAACTTATAAAATGTTTATCCTTTCCTTACATATAATATTTTTTGAAAAAGGGAGAGAAACTAAATATTTTGTAAAAATATGAAAATAGTGGTTAAAATGAAATTTTAAATATTTTCCATAGAGTTTAAGTTTTGTAGTGAATAGTTGAAATTTTTGAAAGTTGTTTTCCATAAAAGAACACAGTATTCATTTGTGGACAATTACAAAAACATGTTAATATTTTCACTGAACAAATCAAATTGCTCACGACTATTTTTAAATATTCCATTTTGTTGACTATATTCAGCATTTGAGGTAGAATTTATGATATATAACAACTTGTGTGAGAAATGAAAAAAATAAGGATTTGAAAGGAAATATGTTGGGTAACTTATAACATGAAATATTTCTTCAATATATCCAAATTTTGCAGTAATTTCTCAACAGGAAAAACATTAAAACTTGGTTCAAGAGTGAATTTTTTTGGTATAAGCAACTTAAAAGAACTTTAGTTTCTGAAAACATTCTACAATACCTTTTTATACAACATGTATAGTGATCTTTTTCACTTCCAGTGTGGCTCTATTTTAATCTCATAAAATATTAAAGAATTTTATTAACTCAAAAAGTATTATTACCTTAGAACTACAAGAAACATCAGTGCCCATGTAAGAAACCCCATGTTTTACACATGAAAATAAAACTATTTATTAATAGAAATCCTTAGAGTTACTAGTAGATTTACTAGTAGAGCTACTAGTAGAGTCAAAACCTGGTATTCAGATGATATTTCTTTTAATTATATAAAAGGAGAGGTGTGTGTGTGTCTGTGTGTCTTTGTGTGTTTGTATTGTACATATATGGTGGATAAGTATTTTTAGTTCATGACATGCATTCTCTAAAATTTTTAAGTCACCCTACAGAAGTTCTACTCGTGGTTTATATTTAGGAATATGATTTTATTTCATTATGGTTTTGTAAAATTCCACTCCTGATTTATATTTAGGAAAATATGAGTGGATTTTGTTTGATTTTGAAATATAGCACACATAAAAGGAAGGAAAGTCATTATCAGTTCCTTTAATCTTTCCAGTTGGCATCATATTCTGGATTCTTCCAGTAGGAAAGGGGAAGAATTTCATTGACCATATTATGTTTTACAGAAATTCCAAACATGAAGCCCATAGGCACCTGCACATCCATATGTAGCACAAGTTCACATAATGTGTGTAAACTACATTGAAATGTCCAAAGTATAATTTGTATAATATATAAAAGATTCAGGGGAAATATAAAACAGAAGGTAGGTTGAAAATGGTTGAATATTGTTTATAATATTATGTGTAGTTTTAGTTTCCTCTTTTTCCTTAAATCCTCCATTCATGATTTTTATTTTTCTAAAATAAACATGTTTAGCTAATGAAACTTTCAGAGTAAAAAGGTTTTACTAATAAAAAAATTATTTTAAAAAATCATATTTCTAATTGTATTTAAATATCTATTTGTGAAAGAAAATTTAAAGTATAAGTTGGATCTCTGCATCCACAGGTTCTGTACCCACAATTCATCCAATAATCAAAAATAATATTTAAAATTATGTCTGAACTAACATGTACAGATAATCTTCCTGTCTTCATTCCCTACATAATAGAGTATAGGTATTTACATAGCATTAATATCATGTTAAGTAATCTAGAAATGTTTTAAAGTAATGTGAGAACGTATTCAGGCTATATGCAAATACTATTTTTTTTTAATTTTTTTTAGTTGTTGATGGACATCTATTTTATTTATTTATATGTGGTGCTGAGAATTGAACTCAGTTCCTCACACATGCTAGGCAAGTGCTCTACCACTGAGCCACAACTCCAGCCCCTATGCAAATACTATTGAGTTTCCACAGATTTTGCTATTCACAGGGATCCTAGAACTAATTATCCATAAATACTAAGGGAGGGTTGTATGTCTTTCAAAAAAAAAACAGCATAGTAATAACTATTGGTATGTTTTAAAGTTATTTTTTCAAAATAATTTTTAAAAAGTAATAACAATAGGGTTGTTAACAGAATGTCTAGGCTTCTTTAATGCTAATTTATCAATCTTCAAAAGTACCAAAGTATAATAGTTTGTTCTGAAGTACTTTGCTTTGTAATCACTTTTATAATTCTTTACTGGCAGATAAATGCTTAAAAATTGAAGTAAAAACAAACAACAAAAACCTATTTCCTAAATGAAAACTACTAATCACATAACTGTAATGCTCATTTGGTTAGGGCCTACCTAACTCCAGCTGCTTTTAAAATCAATTTGTAAAATCCCTTGAACAGGAAAATATTGAGTCTTGTGGGAACAAATAGCAAGTTCCATTTTTCTTTTCATCTCCTACATGTCAGCTAGCTTTATTCTAAAAAACTCAATGTTAATGAAGTAGCTTGAATTGAAAACTATCAAAAAATATGCATAATCAAAGAAGACCACAAAAAATATTTAAAAATAAAATGAATGAATGAAGAAGAAAAAAATATAAAGAGTAATCCCTGAGAACATTCAAACACATAGCAAAATAGTAACATTTGCGGGTCTGAAAGGAGGGAAAATCATCCAATAAATCATATAGAGATAATTATCATCATGTTCTGCCTCTAATGCCTGCTAAGTTGAGCTTCTTATTTTTCATGGTGTTCAATTTTTTTAATTAATAGTAATTTTGGTCTAATTTCATTTGATTTGCTTCACAGAATAAGCAATGCATAATTGAAAAAAACAGGGTACGTCTGACTTTCTGCAAGTTATTTAGCCTCCCTAAGCTACATTTCCCTTAAATGTAGAAAGTGGTTTAAAAAAGAAATAGCTCCCATCTGAAGGCTAGCTATGCGGATAGATGCATCTAACTAACTTATTTCTTTTTCTTTTCTTTTCTTTTCTTTCTTTCTTTTTTTTTTTTTTTTTTTTTTTTTTTTTTTTTTTTTTTTTTTTTTTTTTTTTTTTTTTTTTTTTTGGTACTAGGATTGAACTCAGGGGTACTTGACCACTGAGCCACATTCCCAGCCCTATTTTGTGTTTTGTTTAGAGACAGCGTCTCACTGAGTTGCTTAGAGCCTTGGTATTGCTGAGGCTGGCTTTGAACCCTCAATTCTCCTGTCTCAGCCTCCCAATGTGCTCAGATTACAGGTGTGCATCATCAGGCATCTAACTTATTTCTTGAGCCTAGTGAAAGTAGGTGTTCTTTTTTGTCTTTCTGTTTCCAGCATCTACACCAGAGCTTCAGAGCTAGTGCAAGTAATTGTTTGATAATTCCCTATTCCTTTTGTAAGAAAACCATTGATTATGGTTTTGAAGCACATTGAAATAAAAATATTTTAGACTCAAATAAGAGTTTGAATTCCATCTATATTATTTCAACTTGTATGACTAACAACATCATTTTATTCACTTTCCTTATTTATCAGCTGCATGTTTTAAAGGAGAAAAGTAAACAAAAGACCCTTTCACTTCAGATTATTGTTGAAAATATGAAACATAGTCATGGAAAGACTACCCTTTCTTTTCTACTTGATCAACTCAGATTTTATGATTTTTATTTTTGAGTCTGATTAGTGTGCTAATTCTGTTTCCCTTCCATCACCAGAAGAACCACAGGAGGTAATTTGGTTAAAATAGGGTTAGTTCACAATTCTCACTGCTCTGAGTCTTCACAGGGCTTGGGAACCGGCTGTGGATGCAGAGTCAGGAAAGGCAAAGCTGCTGTTTGAGAAAAATCATAAACCACCCCTTTTTTTCCCACATCAGCTGTATTAATTGTTATTGCTGTGCTCCCTGCTTTGAAATTGTATCTGCAGTTAGGCCTAGGGTTGTTTTTTGCACTTTCAGTGGATGTGGGCCTTACTCTATGGCATTCTTCTCTCTTCTCTCTGCACCCCTTGAGTTGGATAGGAGGTCAGAAATTTCATTTCGCAGCTCTGGTTTCTACACTGCTTGTCACAGATTTTCAACAGTCTCTTTCAAATAGCCTTGCCAAAATGAGCAGAAACATAGAGATGCATTCTACTTGCCAATAATTAGATTAATCAAAGCTGAACCTCTTAAGCCTTTCATTCCCTTTTTCAGCAAGTCTGTCCTACTAGGCACAAAGGAAGTAAAGACTTAGTCTTGTGAATAAAACCTATTCACAGACCTTGGAATGGGAAGCTGGCTATTTGAAAATGACTAAAACATGCACTTGCAATAGGTATTCTCTTTCCTTTTTAACTTAAAGCTTTTCTCTTTTTTCATGTTTGATCCAAATGGAGAGCCACATAAATCTTCCCAATGTCCCTGACTCCTGATTTGAGAATGGACTGGGGAGGGTAGATACTACACAATTCTGTAATCCATCCTCTAAGTCTAGAGAGGAAACAGAGACAATGTGATCAAGTGGAAGTGCATTGGATATTCTAATCTGAAATCTCTGTAAACATCTTGTCAATTATCTGCATAGCAAGAATCAAATAAGCCATTTAGAGCTGCTTTTCAAAGAGAAGATAAACTAAAAGCCATAAAATAAGGAGAATTAATGTTGTGAAAATATTGTGTTACATGCATTCTCAGAGTAGGAAAGAAAATTAAAATAAATGAGTAAATATGTATGCATATGTGTGTATATATAAAAATGTAATTTTAGAAAATTTTAAAATAAACATTAGAAGCATATTAGCTAATAGGATGTTACCCCTCATCATTGTGCTTCATGGCCATAGATTGAAGTGCAATAGGACTTACTACTATTACCATGTCTCCTTAGCAATGAATTTTATAGTATTACCTTTTTAAGGGCAAACTTTCTAATTATATTGATGAGATGAATATGTATGTTTGGTATGCTCTGAGTAGAAGGATACGATAGTACATACTCTAAGTTTCAGTTAGCTATGAGTTTACCATTTTTTGACCTCAAAACTACAGAGAACATATTGATGTAGAAAACAAAACAGTCTTTCATAAAGGGCAAAAAGATTTCTTAGGCATAAAGGAAATTAAGATTAATGAGGCAATATTGGCTGGTTTAATGTGTAGCAAATAGTTCCCTGTGGGCATCGTACATCTCCTTTGAACTTTATATATGTCTTTATTAAAAAAAATATTATTTACCATAAAATTGTTCTCCACACAAACTGTTATTGATGCCTATAGATCACTGGTAGCCTATCATCATGTGTTTCTCTTTTTAAATAAATGAACCTAATATGTATATGATTCTGATTTCTTACTTTGATTAAGTTTTAAATCAAGATAAATAAATATGTACCCAAAGAAAAATCATACGAGATATATTACCTTTTAAAATTCTAATCTATCAGAGGTTTAAAATGTTATTTAGTGAAGAAATTTAGAATTTTTATGTAATTATGAAAAAGGATCATTAAGAAGTTGGTTTCCACTCCAACATAAAGGCATAGACAATGACTTCTTGAATAGGACTTGTAGCTCAGGAAATACCAAGAATCTATAAATGGGGTATCTGCCAAGACAGAGATGAAAATAGTCATATTCAGAGAGGCACAATAGTGAGATGGTTAAGAGTATGGCGACAAACTGCCTGGGTTCCCAGTCTGGATCCTCAATTCACAGACTGGGTTACCTTGAGTTGGTAATTTAATGTCTTTGTGCTTCATATAGTGTCAAAATTTTGGACATATGATTAGATAAGCTAATGAATACACAATATTAAGATTAATACAGGTACATGCAATTACTAATAATTGTTAGTCAACATTATTTCTTCAAAAGGATAAATATGTTTAGACTGCATCTAAATGGTATAGATTTTATGATGTCCATAAAATCTATTTGGTTTCCATTTTTAATCCACTTCTGTGTCATATGTAACAATTTGAAAAATACAACCTAGAATTTATTCAAAAAGTAAATAAAGTTTGCAATTATTTATTTATTCTAGTTATTGTTACTTTTCCAGGTATATGTTTTCTTTGTAACAAATAGCTATATTCAAATGTATTCAAAGTCATGAATATTTTAAATTCTAACTTTCTGAAATTATTAAGTAAAGCTTTTAACCAACTCATCTAGACATGAAAGTTTAGAACTGTCTGGAACTCAAATAGTAGCATTGGGAAAGAGAAAAGTGGATGAAATAGCATTTGACAGGTTACTACCTCCTGATACAGAAATGAATTGTATAAGGAGACTATTGACACACTATATAACATGGACACTATATAACATAATAAATGTCAATGTGATGGCAATAAAGCAATTTTCATTCAAATGAATTAGAATAACAACATTTGATATGTTTTTTAGTTTATTTGATTTACTACCTCATGTCAAGAGACCTTATAGTTTCTATATATTAGCATGATTTCAAGGCTCCAGAAATAAAAATTATGGGTAGATAATTTATTTTGTTAACATGAACCTTTTTTGAAATTTTTGTTTACAATTTTGTATTATTTGAATATTTAAATTTTAAGATTGCATCTACATTTACAGATAATTAAAGTCTGTATATTTTAATAAAATAAAGATATTAGTATGCAAATACTTTTAGCAAGTAAAATGATTGTGCACTGGTTATTTCTGCACTGAACATTGCTACAGTAAATTCTAAATAACTGTTACTGATCTGGCAGGATAGAAGAGACTGAAATACCACATTATAGTTTGCTGGAAAAGATAGGACAATTATTCATGGTCAAGTAGGGACTTCCAGGTAATAATCTCACCTCAGTAGTACATAAAAGTAATTCATTCAAAAATAACACAATAAATGCCTAAAGCCTATTAAAATCTGGGAACTTGTTATTCTTATACAGAAAATGACAGGCAAATTGTAGAGAAAACTGGAAACTGAAATTAAAAATCATAGTTTTCTTCCTAAAATATGTCTGCCTTTGCTCAAACAGTATTATGTGTGTCTATCTGGCTCCAGTAAAGCAGACACAATTCTAGATGTTAGCAGTACAACAGTGAATTGACTTGCCCACTGGATGAGGCAGGTAAGGGTCCTGCCTCACTGAATGAAGGTGTGATAAATCCTGTGCAGATGACTTTGCAAGTGAATGGAAGGGAGCAAATTCATTCTCGAGCTGTCAGGAAATGGGCCCAGAGTTAGGCGGATGTTAGAGACACGCAAAACGCTCCTCTGAACATAGGGAACATAATACACAGTGGTCCTTGGGTAACTGAGATGTTGGTGGTGGCAACAGCAAAAGTAACAAGTCAGGTTGGAGAAAAGGAGGTCGATCTGGGAGATGGGTGCCCTTTAGGAAATGATATATGAAAAAGAGCACAGACTGAAGGAAGAGCCCAGACTTCTGGGAAGGATGACAGAGAAAAAAAATTAATATACCCACCCTCCATGTTAGAGCAGGTCTGTGAAAGTCTGATGTAACTTAGGGGTAGTAAAATTTAATAGGTCTTAATTGAATGAAGAAGCTCTGCCATAATGATCCTTATTTCTGTACAGCCTATGTTACAACCAGCCTCTGCATTTGCTGTTAAATAACAAATACCTCTTATGTAAAGCATTTTCCAATATGAAAAATTTAAGATTCACTGAGCCAGAAAATATACTTCTAAAATTGTATGCAGAGTTCTCAAATATTGTATTTGTCTAAACATTTTTATTCTCATAAGAATTCTAATGTTATTAATTGCATGGTCTAAAGCAAGTTAAATTGATGTGTGCCTCAATTTACTCATCTACAAAGTGTAGAAATTGGGTTTGATGATACTTAGTATCTCATTCAGATATAATATCCTTTGGTATCATACACATTTTTGAGGAACCAATGAAAAGGGTCGTCTTTCCTACTAGAATTCTTCCTAAGTTTTCATTCGGATGTCAAACTGTTTTTCATTCTTACATTCAATTTGGACCAACAGATGTTTGATAGAATTCAAAAGAACAAGGACTGAACCATATGTGAATTTTAATATCACCTTCTTCTACAGCTCTTTCATTTGTGTTCAATGAGTTTTACTTCTAGTTATTATGGGGAAATTATGAAATATAGATTAATGGTTGCATTTTTATGCTTTTGATGTGTTGTTTAATGAGGTATGTGCTGTTTTATATCTTACATCAAAGAGACATCTGCTAGAAACCTTCTTATCATACACATCAAGTGAGTTTTGCACTAATAAGTATAATCATCTGAATAATGGAATATGGTATCTCTTTTACATACCAATGAACTTATCTTATAAATTTGGTTCCCATTTTGGAAGAGATTAAATTTGGAACTTTAAATGTCATTTATTATCAGACATGGCATTCCTGAAATAAACTTGTATGTAAATTAAAGAAACAATTATAAAATAAAAACATTTAGCATTCCTCTAAGTGAAATAATATAGTTCAGGAAGTTGCCATAATGATGAGACCTCCATCATTAATATCACTTTTTTGGGAGACATCAATCACTTTGGCTATAGGAGATACATTTTGAGTCACTGAAAATCATTAGTTTGATTAAAATAGTCATTATATTCTAAATAAAGCATCAATTCAAGTTGAACAATAGCATACACACAACCACTCTATAGATCGCCAGATTTCATAAAGTCTGCTTCCTCTTCCACCAGCACAGAAACTTTCACCTTATGTATGCATGATTTAAAATCAGATTTTCACTTCAGTAAATCATAATTTAGACACAAAATTTTATTTCAGTAAAACTCTATGATATAAGTGGACATTTTCTGCAGCTGTAAAGTTAATGAATCAAAATATTCACTATTGCATTCTAAGCTCTTTTGACAGAGAAAAGATAATTATTTGTAAGTATAAAACAATACACACCAAAAAACAAAAGAGAAAATGTAAAATTAATGCTATAATATTTACTATTTTTATTTTTTGCAGGTATACACATATATTTTACATAAACTAATCAGAAATAGATCAAGATGATGGTGTATGCAAATTCATAATGTTCCTTAGTAAGCATGTTGGGGCATAGTAGGTAAAATTTTTATTAGAAAATATTAACATTGGAGTACTAAATATTAAATTATTTCTCAAGATGAATGAATGAGCTACACACCAACATGGTAATTATCACACCATCTCTTTCATTCCCAAGTATAAAATAAGTCCAACTCACAGCATTTAGTCAGCTTTTCATGTAAAAGTGACTATAAATAATCATTTCATTTTTGTATGTGAAATAAAGAGTTCTTTTTTAAAAAATAAAATAACAAAAACCTCTCTTTGAAAATAGTTTGCTTACACATCTTTTAGAAATGTTAGTGTTTTTTTTTTAACACTAGTACATATGCTAAATTAATGGAAGTATCAGACTGAATAGGAAAAGGACTGCCAGAAAATGAACATAAAATCAATAACTGAGGTGGTATTAAGAACAAAACAAAACATGATAATGATGCCTCAAGGGACCTAGGTTCCAGTTTCATTTCTTTCTTTAACTTGCTTTATGACCTTGGTCAAATCATAGCCTCTTTGGGCCTCATTTTCTTTATATCTGAAGTGGAAGAAATTGGGTGAAAGTATACTAAGGTCATTTTAAAGTAACAAAGATTTCATTTTTCAGTAATGCATTTCACTGTTAATTTGTTGGCACAGCAATTTTAAACATGCACCCTCAAAACCATTATAGTAATGTACCATATCTATTGCTTTCTTATGCATTTAAAATTTTGTGTAGACGGCTGTATTCCAGTCATGCTTCCAGATAAAACTCCATGTTGTCAATAATGTGCTGGTTTTAATTTCAATCAAACAAAATCTACCCATTAATCCAAAAGTATTCTTCAGTTATGAAACAGTTTTATCAATTGCATGTTGCATTATTTTAACATCGTTGATCATTTTCTGCATCTGAGAATTCCAGATAAATTACCAAGTCTCTGTTGACATTTGAATTAAAATTTCTCTGTGTTTGTTTCACTTCTACATACTTTTGGAAAACGCTTTGAAAATCCATGGGATAACAGTTTAATCTTACTTCTGTTTGACCTTGGTTACCTCAGCTCAGAAGAATATACAGCATGTCATCGATCTCAATTCCTAAATTCTATGCCCTTTATCTCATTTCTTACATAACAAATTGCTTTTTATATTTATAGGTCTGAAAAATGACTTGTGAAAAAGAGAAAGATTGGGTTTTAAGACTTAGGACAGGGGCAAAAATCTACTTTTAAGCCCAAAGTAAAGGTCTTCCTAAATGTAAGGGGAAAGTTGAGAATGTCATATATTGAAGATGCTTTTCCTAAAGTAAAATCTAGAGACCATAAAGTAAAATTAATTCTTTTTCCTCTTGAGAAATCAAAACTTAGATTGAAATCAGTCACAGAGTTAGATATGAGGTAGCATCAGTGTTTTGCAGCAATAAAGATGATTCTCCAAATGTGTGTGCGTGCGTCTGTGAATATGCCTGTAAATGTGTATATTCTTTTTTTTTTAAATGTTTTTTTTTAATATTTTTTTTTTAGTTACAGATGGACACAATGTCTTTATTTTATTGCTTTGTATGTGGTGCTGAGGATCCAACCCAGGGCCTCACGCATGCGAGGCAAGCACTCTACCGCTGAGCCACAATCCCAGCCCCTAAATGTGTATATTCTTACATTTTAAAAGCACTTTCGACTTTTATGTTGAATAAAAAAACTAATTTTAAAAATCTTCTATAATCTTATACTCCCTATGAAAGATCCTTATCAAAAATAATCAAACCTGAACCATAAGAGGCATCCAGTTCTAATTAAAGAAAAATAAATGGGCTAGAGGGACAATTTTTGTACGTTGCTAAAGGAATGCTATCAGAACACTTAACCCGGGAAACTCTATTGGAAAAAGAAACCAATTCATCAACTGAAAAAAGGAGGAAAATGCAACCAATAGACAAAGATAGAATGAGAGGACACCAATCAAATGCTGTGTGCAAATCTTATTTGGATCCTGACTCAATTATACTAATGATGAAATTTTTAAAAAATATATCAATTAATAAAAATTGAACATTAACTGGATATATCATAACACCAAAAAATTATTTTCATTATGTCAGGAAAAATATCTGCCATCCTGCTCTAATTCAGGACTAGTTCTCTATCTCTTGACATACTGCTCAATAGAGGAAGGACAATATAAACTTGTGTTAAATTTGTTGGGTTTTCTTTCCACTCATTATTGTTTTAAAACATGGAATATAAGTAAACTTTTCAAAGCTATAAATTGCAAGTACAAAATATTTTTTAAAATATATGCAGTCTAAGAGTCATGACAAAGAGTTTCAAAACACATTAATTTATTCAAATTTGTATGCTACATCACAATAATTTAATTTTCCTCTCAGACTTTGTACTTTATGGTGAAGGTCAAAGGATTAAATTTATATGCTCATCTCTTTTTGGATTCCAACTTAGTCTTAATTGAAATTTGACATATATGCCTATTAGTTGAAATTATTCCTTTTCCATGCTTCATTAACAATGCACTTTACTATACTACAACGATAATGCTCATAATAAAAGTCTCCTATGCAATGTGGATTACATTGAAACATGATTGATTATCTTAAATGTAACATGGAATTCATATTGTAAAATTTCATATGCTGAAATTGAGTCTGTGACTAGAATTTCAATGTATACTGTAAGAACAAAATCAGCTTTCATTACATGAAAATGACCAAAATTTGGAAAACAATTATCTTTTTCTTGACTCTGCACCAATTAGAGATAGCTTCAAGCCTACAGGGCAATCACTTTATTTTTAAGAAGTATTATTATACATTATAAATAGTTTCTGTGTGTAAAGTTTTTGTAGAGTGCCCGTTTCTGTATTATGATGATTTCATATTGAGTACAAAGGCAGTATTTTCCAAAGATATGACTAGTTACTAAGTCTAATTCTGCAAAGTACATTTAATAAAACAACACTAATATAAATACCTACTGATTTTCTCTCTAGTATCATTTTCCTTCTTCTTCTACCAAAGGTACCCTGGCTTTTCTTTGGTAAAATTTTGCCTTTTCTCTGTGTTGCAGACGACTGACGTCTACAAGGGGCTTAAACTAATCAGCAAAGAACCTGACCACAAGGTTGGTTTCAAGACAAGCTTTAATGGTATATTTGCTGAGACTTTTGTAGGAAAGAAGTTTCTTACTTTTATGAGAAAGAAGAAACTAAAGAGAAAAATATTAAGTACGAAGCATTGAAGGAGTTTTTCTACCTAAGGATGAATCAAGTATGGGAGGGGCAAAATTAAAGATCCTTAAAAAAATAGACACACAACCTTGACCAAATATTCCTGAAACTTTTTCTACCCACCCAGATTATTTTTTTCATATACAAGAAAAATGTAGTTTTTAAATGTAATTCTTTGAGAGCCATATTTTTTTAAAAATTTTGTTTTGTTTTACAACAGCTTTAACAAATTGGTTCAATTGTGGATTGTGAATTGAAAGGTTGAGAACTTCAAATGAACTACTTTATGTGTAAGAATGAGTTTATGGCAAAAGAGCCAGTAATGTGCATTTTCACAGGCATGGTTAGATGATTCTGATATAGCTGGTCACCCACCAGAAATGTTCTATTCTCTTTGTATCGAAATTACCCAGAAGCTATTATAATAATGCAGCTACATAAACTACTCTTGACACTTCAAACTTCCCATTTCACTGGAATAGGTTCATGTAGCACATTCAGAGCTCCAGAAGCATATTCCTATTATGGTAAAAAAAAACCTGTTGCTCCAAAGCAAGGCTTCTCAAACTTTCCTTTCTTCTTTTTTTCTTCTTTCTTTTTTGCACTGGAGATGAAACTCAAAGATGCTTTACCACTGAGTTACACCTTCGAGTCCTTTTTATTTTTATTTTTTTTAATTTTTAGAAAGGGTTTTGCTAAGTTGCTGAAACTAACCTTGAACTTGCAATTCCAGAATAACTGGGATTACAGGCGTGCGCTACTGTGCTCTGCAAAACTTCTTAAATTTTAATATGCAGACAGATGACACAGAGATCTTACAACAATGCAGATTACGCGGTAGGTCTGGGTTGGAACCTGGGATTCTGAATTTCTGACAAACTTCCAGGTTATACGTAGGCTACTTGTTCACAGAGCACACTATGAATAGTATCAAAGTAGCTTATCTTTAATAGTGAGTGAATTACAAAGATATTGTATTGAGGCAAGTGTTAAGAGCAAAAATCCAGTTAAAAGTTCTAGGAAAAGTCCAGCGCAGCTGCCACATAATATTTAAGCTGTAGGATTTAAATATGGATTGGGGTAAAGGAACACACTTATCACCAAGAAAAATAAAATAAAAGGAAATATAGTAAATGAGAGAAAGAAATAATGTTAAGTTTTTAATTATTAAATTTGCAATGAAAGCAAATGCATATTTGAATTTTTATTACAAAGCATATACAGTGGAATCTGAACAGTTTAATAGCTTTTTGTGTATCATTAATTTTGAAGGACAGAAAAATCCATTGAAATGTTCTGCATTTAAGGGAGAAACTAGGTATTAAAGAAATTAACAGTTAACAGTTGGAAAATATTGACTTGGTAGCAGGGAGTCTGTTATCCTTGCTGTTACCCTTAACATTTCAATTTCAGAAAGTTGCATGACTTTCGAATCTCCTCCATGTAAGACATTATGCTAGACATACAGATTTATTTCTGGTATTCCATCAGTTTCTAATTAATAGCACCACTGTGTGCTACATGATGTGAGAATTGAAAATCTAAACAGTACCACAGGAACACCACATTGCACTTCTACTTGAAAAAACACCTGATCAGTTTCCCAGCTGTTTCCTCCAGATGTTGTCAGCAAACTCAAAGGTCATTGTTTCACTAAAACTGAGATTAATTTGACTTAAAGTGTCTTACTCACTATAGAAAAGTAAAATATTAAAATCAAGTTAAATAATCAAAAGTATACACAATAAAAACTTTTAGAACTTATCAGATGTTTCTGAAAGCTCTTTCCATTTTTATGAACTCAAGTACAAAAATATTTAGTTTGCATATTTTCTGTTTTTAAAGAAAAGATATTTTCTTCCCTTTAAATAAACTTTCATGAAGAAAAGAAAAATGACACTATTTGTAAAACTAATGACAGATTTCAGTTTAAGATGAAAAACCTGACAGATGGTGATTGCTACTGAAATGAAGAATAAAATATAATACTAGTAGAATCTCTTTCTAAGGCTGATCTGGAAACAACATATTAAAGCACATCCAAAAGGAAAAAGTTCACATCTCTGTGTGTTTTACATTATAATATTTTTATAAAATAATAATTTTACTGGATTGCATGAAATAGTGTCATAACTATTATATTAGATTATATTAGAGTTTATATAGATTATATTAGAGTCACAGGATTAACATTTGTTATTTATAAAGGGTTTTATGAAATTTAATTTCCAGTGTATTTTTATAATAAAATCAGAATGCAAGCACAAGTCTTGCAATAACTCTGCATTTAAATAGCAAACTAAATATTCCTATGATGTTATAATTTTCTTTTGTAGATTCAAGATTATACAATGACCTTAAAGCCTTGGCTATTGCTATCTTTTTATCTTTGGAAGTATTACTTGTTTTCAATAGTTATGTATTTCATCTATTTGCTTATCAACTTAAAATCAAATTCTCAGGAAAGACTACAGCAATAGCATTTATGTCAGTATATATCAAGTTCCACCATCTATATGGCATTAGGTGTGTACTATTCTGTGAACTGTAGCTGTCCATGTGATATTGATAATATGGCATATTTAAATACCAATATTTATTTCTATGATCTATATCCTTTATGACCAAAGCATATCTCGGTCTATGAATAAATGTTCCTTATCTTCAACAATCATCACTATGGATTAAATTATTCATACTTCTTCCTTTGAAAGGAGAAAAAGACTTGAAATAAAAGTGGGGTTCTGAATTTCACAACCAAAGTAAAATTATTAAGCCAATAAATAAATAAAGGAAAAATGGGGGCATTTTAATGCCAGAATGAGAGTAACAGTAATAGCAAAAGCAGTAAAAGTGGCCCCAAAACACATGTATTAAGATTTTCTCTGTGCCAGGACAGGCTAAGTATTACCTCTTGTCCTATATCTCTCCCAGTCCTTTGAATTAGGTAATTTCATCATTCCTTTTTTACACATGAGGGAACTGAGGCTTAATGAAGGTCTAATTAATTTGCCAAATTTCAGATTATTTTCAAGTGATACACACGGGACTCAAACCAAGATCTCATGCCAAAACCTATTATCTTAGCTAAGCCACACTTAACTTGTCAGACATAAAGTTGGACAGGTAAAAACAGAAGTAAATATAGTCAAACAAATAAAATTGCTCTGAAATAATTATGCAGGCAAAGAAATTGTTCTAAGATAGCAAGTATTGCTAAAATCATGCTCACTGAGATCTAGGCAACAATAAGCCTGAGAAAGAGCAGTTTGTTAATACAGCATGTAGGTCATATCACTTTTATCTGTACCAAACAGAGTAAATTATAACTATTTTCAAGTATTTTAAATTTAAAACATGCTCTAACATGAAGAACAAAATACTTCTCCATCAGAAATAGAAGAGAAAATCTCAAGTTAAGTAGTTTCTTATGTGGTAAGACTACAGTAGAAAGTTCTGGAGTTCAACAGAAAGCAGTGGGACCAGCATTTTTCTCTCTTGCAAAAATAAAAGCAATTATACCCAAGTGGGATGACGGACTAAAACCAGCTTTCCAACATGGAGCCCAGAATTGGGACCCTAGTCAACCTCTTATCAATGAACACAGAGAAAACAGCATCCACAGACGTAGGGTTTTCTTGGTGGAGAACAATAAATGAGCCCAGAATTGGGACCCTAGTCAACCTCTCATCAATGAACACAGAGAAAACAGCATCCACAGACATAGGGTATTATTGATGGAGAACAATAAATGGGAACTGGGAAGGGATTTTTGCATATGTGAGGTCAGAAGAACTATCATGTGGATTTATCATTGAGTGAGAGGGGAGATATTGTGAAAGACCTGCCTTTGAATTCTGATTGTCTGTGAATGAGACAATCATGAAACCACAAAAGAGGGAGAGAAACAGATTAAAAATAAAAAAGACAACTTCTTTGGAGTCTTCCAAGAGATGAACTTTCAAACTCCATTCACACAATGTGTAAAGAACCCAAGAATTAGTATACTCATCCCATAAACCTTAAAGATGGGAGAATTTATGCTCAGGAAATAGAAATGATGTAGCCATCAGAAAGTGATTTAAAGCCACAGTTTACAATCTTCAAAGATATATAATAGATAAAAGAACCTACAAGATAAAATCCAGACATAATAAAATAAATAAGGAATCTCAGGAAAATTGAGTACAGGTGAATATAACAAATGAACAATTTGGAAGTCAAAAATATGAAAAATATCATCTTTAAAAGACTTTTTGAAAACTATGGAGATAAACAGTAATTTGGAAAAAATGTCAAGAATGAGTTAAGGATTTAGATAACAGATCATTCACACGATATTGATATTAAATGAAAGGTTAATAAACAGAGTTTTACAAGAACAGAAAACAGGTTCCTTGGTGTTGAGAAAGAAGCAGAGAGACAAAATACAAGCCTTGTCACTGCCTTGAAGAGACTGAGTTCACTGTGAAAATACTGTACAGTGATATACCAATGTGGAAATAAATGAACCCACCAAATGAGAACACAGGCAATTTATCAGAGCTTGTTATTAGAAGGGAGTCAGTCACCATCAATTGCATTTTGGCAAAGATGCAAAGACAGACACAGGAAATACAAATGCTATATAGTGGAGGAAAGGGAGGGCTTCGGGCATACTCTCACTGGAGTTGTTGGCAAGAAGCTAGAAGCACAATCACTGCAAGTGAGGCATCTTGTGATAGATTAGGAGCACATCTTTGATTTTTCTAGATGGTCCTAAGTTGAAAGTAGAGACGAAAAATTGGGAAGCTGTTGATTATTAATCAAAGCCCAACAATTTGGGGACAATTTTTACAGGGGTTATTGTTTGGCTTTGTGGATTGTTGGTGGAGATAATTGTGTGATTTCCTACAAGTCTGACCTGGAAGCAGGCTGACTTCCTCGTCTGGTTCCTGTCGACAAGGGATGGATTTCCTAGACAGGTTGCTACCAGTTGTGAATTCGATTTTTATATATGGTCTAGCCAAAGTCCTTTTGCACAGCGTCTCTCACTAGAACAGTTTTGCAGCAGAAACTGCAAGTCTTTTTAATTTAACAAAGAAATTAATGCTGAGCTATCAGTATAATTATATATGTAGGCTGCTAATTATGGTTTCTCAATATATATTGCAGTCTAGGAAAAATTCTGCACTTCAAAAATTTTCAACTTATTCTTGCAAAAGGGCTCTCTCTTATTTGAGAACTCATCTTTTCTTTCATATTCTCCAATGCAGAAATAACACATAAACCAGCAGTTTCTGTCCAGCTATCAATGAAGTGATGGGATAATTAGTGTGAACCATCCAAATTTTTTGAGAAAATATTTATAAATTAGTACTTTATAAAATAATTCTTATGAAATAGTTATGTATGTCACTTGTGTGCAGCAAAGCCTAAAAGAGCTCTGATTGCTTTCTAGCAACTATGATAATCTTCCTGACACACAAACCTACTGGGAATATCTGTGAAGATAAATCCCATATGAGGGAATGAATCCACCCTCACTTTTAACACCTCTTTACAACAAGAAACATGAAGGTGAAAAGTGAGAACGTTGAACTTTCATTCAGTCAAAATTAAAGATAATTTCCCCAATTCTTTCATAGAGCATAGAATACGTGAAACAGAAATGCATCTATTACCCAGGATTACATACTTCTAACTCCATCCCTTACTTTCAACAACCTTGAGTTTAGAATTCTAACTTCTAAGTGCTTGACAGAATACAGCTGCCAATTTCCCCAGGAAGTGCCTTTATGAACACATTTGGCTGCTTGTCTTTAGAGCACCCTTAATCTCAGCAGGAATGCTTTCAAATTTTATTCCCAAGGTGGTTGCCCTCTGTTTCTCTTCTCTTGACTGTTACTGTCCCTATTCCCCAGTCCTTCTGCCTCTTCAGCTCATCACAGAAACTGAAGGCACATGCAGCTGCCCAGGGCTCTAAATCCTAGCTGGAGTTCCCTTGGCACTGAGTGCACCAGTATCCACCAAATAGCATGTCTTATGTTCAAAGTGTGGAGGGATTGTAATGAAATAAATCAGTAAAGCTCCATGTAACTCAATATATGAGCTGCCTGGAAGAAAAAGCTATGAAGTCACCTAAACGAAACTGTTCAATAAAATTGACTCAAAGTTCTACCTTATGTAGTATTGATATAGATGATTAAGTTACGGTGTGATATGTTTTAGATCTTGAGTCTTTTTGAGTGTCTAGTTGGGAGGATTTGGAAGAAAACGGTCAAACTTTTGTAGTATTTTTGTCTTCATTTTTTTTCAGCCTTCAATAAGTTAAGTTTTTATCAAATATAGTTCATTAAAAAGGAAAGGCAAAATAAACATTCTGCCTATGGCAAATAACTCAGTGCCATACATAATCCATCAGGCACACTGTTAAATTGCTAATGCCCAAATTTCAAATTCTTATTAAACTTATCGAATGGGAATGTCTGATGACAAAGTAGCTAGGGAAATGTGGGCACTGTCCTACCTGACAAGGATAATTATTCCTTCTGTTTGGAATTGTTAATAATGGAGTCTGGGTGCAAGTAAATAGGACATCTATGTACACCAGCATATCCCATTGTTTCCCATTGCTCCAATGCAAAAGTCAAGAGAAATGCCATTACCAACTAGTTGAGAGACAGAATCATCAAAATTCAAGTCTGAATTCAAAGTTACAATTTGACTCAATTTTAAACCTTGTAAACTTTCTAATGGCCATTCAGGATGAATCAATAAGAGACTAGTAGACAAGTTTTTTACTTTTTGGTCCTCATCCAATTCATTTTTCCTGGTGGCAACTAGGAATGCCTTCTTTTTTTTTTCTTTTCTTTCCTTTTTTTTTTTTTTTGTTCTAATAAGTTATACATGACAGTAGAATGCATTTTGATACATCATACATAAATTGAGTATAACTTCTCATTCTTCTCATTCTACATGATGTAGAAATCATACCAGTCATGTAATCATATGCACACATAGGGTAATATTGAGGCTAGTATTTTATTTATTTTTATTTGTTCTTTTTAGATATACATGACAGTAGAATGCATTTTGACATATTATGAATACATGAAGTATAACTTTTTCTAATTAGAATTCCATTCTGTGTTTGTATGTGATGTAGAGTTTCATTGGTCATATATTCATATGTGAACATAAGAAAGTTATGTCTGATTCATTCTACTGTCTTTCCTATTTCCACCCCTCTCCCTTCTATTGAGAATGAACTTCTATTCTTCCATTTTCTTTCTTATTGTATGTTAGCACTTGCATATCAGAGAGAGCATTAGGCCTTTGGTATTTTAAGACTGGCTTATTTCACTTAGCAGGATAGTCTGTAGTTTCATCCATTTACTGGCAAATGCCATAATTTCATTCTTCTTTATGGCTTAGTAATATTTTATTGTGTATATATAATACATTTTTTTTAATCCATTCATCTGTTGAAGGGCACCTAGGTTGATTCCATAGCCTTGCTATTTTGATTGAGCTGCCATAAAGCCTTTTAAACAGTATTTCTGTTTAATTTTTTTGGATAAATTCAAAGGCTGTAATGAGAGACCTATAATGCCTATAGCATCAATCTCTAAATTAATACCAAAATTCCCAAGACAGGATGGCTAAAGTGGTCTATCTCCAAACAGGAGACTCCACACCTTTCTCAGCTCTGGGAATAGAAGAGAGTGGGCAATGAACATACCCAGTGCATAGAACTCATATTCTCATGAATGTGGCTCATCAGATCAAACGCTTTACTCAGCTCTGTAGATATGTATGCTAAATGTCCAGGAATTACAACATGTGATTGACAGATCACAGAATATTCCATTTTCAAGATGGGAGGTTTTATAATGATTATCGTGTCTACCTTGAACCATTATAATTAGGGTATATTGGAACATGAATATTTAGATTATATGCTGCACCAGTAATAAGAGCCATGCTCAAAAATAAAGTATGAGATCCATGAAAGAATTTGGACTTGGAACTAAATGCAATAGATGAATGTGATTCTAATTTTTGTTTTTCCTTTAAGTAGGCTTTGGTTTGTAGAAGATATGGTCACTTTATGTTGATTGAGAGTATTTTTGCCACTGAATGACTGCTGAAGCCAATAAAAGACAATCCACTAGGAACAGGAGGGGTATTATTCTTTCTTTGGTATGAAGAAACTACCAAATCCATTTTTTGCCTTAAGTTAATCCATGCTTTTTTTTTAAGTTTGCAACTATGAAAACTATGAATAATGAGAGAAAAGGTATAAGAAATATGTGTCTCGGAGGTAAAATTTCATAAATGACCCCTAATAGCCTTTTCTTCCTCCTTCCTATTTTTGATTAATTTCTGGTCTTTCCTGCAATTTTTATCCTCTGTGGCTTCTTAATATTTTCCCTTCCTTGATTTCTACCAGAGAATGAATCTCAGAAGGCAGCAGGGGAAGGAAATTCTTATTGGAAGTTTCATAGCAAACTGATAATCATTTAAAGCACTATTTAGGTACAACCCCAAAATTTTGCTATTGTTTTTATTTTTATTTACTTAATAGTCTTTTCTAATTTCTTTGCTTTTATCCTTTAGTTATTTAGGAGAAAGTGGTCTAATTTTAAAGAAACTTGATCACTTATTTCATAATTTTTTGTTATTATTTTCTATGTTCATTCTGTTCTGGTAAGAGAATATACACTGTATGATTTTTTCACTCAGTTTATTTTTAAAAATATTTTTAGATCAGAATATGGTGTTTATGAATGCTTATAGGATCTTCCCTTCTGAAGTGTGTGTTCCTGTTGGCTAAAAGCATGTTTTTCATCTTTTTCTTAAAATGGTTTCTAAAAGTGTATGAAAGCCAAAATTTTCATTATACCTTATTTTTAAGCTCATAAATCTACAGTAATTAGTAATTAAAATTCAATATATGGCAAACAAAAGTATCTCAACATTACCAAATGTCCCATGGGGTAAAACATGATGCTAGTTTAAAGCTACTAATCTAGCTCTGCAAATTTTTTTAATAGAACCTATATTCTCTACCTTTTACCTTGTTGTATTTTTTTAATTTTTAAATTTTTATCTGTCCTAATTAGTTATACATGACAGCAGAATGTATTTTGATTCATTGTACATAAAGGAGCACAACTTTTCATTTCTCTGTGAAAAATTTCACAACTTTTCATCTTCTCAACCAGAGTCATATGATACGTGTAGTCATATATGAACCTAGGGTCATGATTTTCATCTCATTCCTTTATCTTTTCTGTCCCTACTCCCTCAAACTTTCCTTTGCCCATTCAGAGTTCCTCTCTTCTTCCTATGCCCCCTCCCTTATGGATCAGCATCCACTTATCAGAGAGAACTTTCAGCCTTTGGTTTTTTGGGATTGGCTTACTTTGCTTAGCATGATATTCTCCCACTCCATCTATTTACCTGCAAATGCCATAATTTTATTCTCTTTCAATGCTGAGTAATTTTCCATTGTGTATGTGTACCACAGTTTCTTATTAATTGTATTTTTAAATTTTCTCATGCTTTTGTTTTAGATATATACTATTTTGTGTTCGGTTTTGTTGAATATATCTGTTTATATACTGGTGATTTACATACGTAATACTGATGTATTTTGAAAATCACATTCTTTTTCTATATCATTCCTATACTATTCTTATCTTCTTTCTTATTATCCTTTTGTATCAGACTAATCAATTATTAGAATCTCTTCTGCCACTGGTTTTCATGATATACATTTCATTTTAAACATTCTTATTTCTTAACAAAGTTGATTTACCAGTGCTTAAATAATAAGTCAGGGATCCTGTCAAGGAATACAATAGGACCTCAAGTCATTTGAGCTAAATTCATCCTGCTTATATTACATATGTAATTAGATTTTAATCTTTTCTGTGGTATATGAAATAATGCCCCCCTCAAAGCTGTTCACTTTCTTATGTGAGCAAAAATCTTGAAATAGGGAGATTGTCTTGTCTGGACACAAGGGTCCTTACTGAAAAAGGAGATCAGGACAGAGAGAGAAGGAGAGGTGTGATGGAAACAGAGGAGTGATGGGATTGCTGGGAGAATGAGTCAAGAAATTCAAACAGCCCCCAGAAGCAGCAGCAGGAATGGAAGTAGATTCTCCTCTGGAGCTTCCAGAAAGAATGCAGTCTTACTAATACCTTAAGTTTAACTCAATGAAACTCATTTCATATTTTGACCTCCAGAACTGTAAAACGATTTTTGTTTCTTTAAGCTACTGTGTTAGTCATAATCTGTTACAGCAACCATAGGAAACTAGCCAACAGTCCATTCCATACAGCTCTCACTGTCTTCACTTCCACCAGTTTATGCTTAGTATTCATGCTTACTAACTGCTTTCTTCACATTTACTTCTTGTATCACACTCCATCCTTTTAAGTTAACTTCTTTTGTTGCAAAGAATATCTTCATGTCATTCTTTGGATAAAAGTATTTGGTGATTTTTATTTGAATTTGCCATTTTGTGAATTGTAGTTATTATGTTCAAATGAGTGAGTTACCTGGGTAGAGAATTCTGTTTTCTCAGAGCACTATTAAGTTATTACTCCATTGTTTTCTTGTTTCCAATGTGGCTTTTGGGAGACTATTAGTTGTAGTGTAGCTGTTACTTTTGTTCTCCTACAAATTGCATTCTTCTACCATTTTTAGTCAATTAGCTGCTAATTCAACCATTTCCTCCTATAGTTAATTGGCTACTGAAGAAGTCAATTAACTATAAAAGTCATTCTCTCACATGATTTTTGTTTTAAAGGGAACTCTTGAGGTGAATCATTTATACTCATTTAAAAAAATGTTTTGATTGACTATTGCTCTTTGGTTTTGATTGTTTTATTGTTGTTTGGGCTTTGGTTTCTTTCTATAGTTATCCTCACCTATAGAAAATATTAGCATGTAGTTTTTTTTTTTTATTTCCAGTGCTCTTAGTAATTTTAGTATATATAGCTTGGTAAAATTTATTCTGTAATTGCCTCTATAAATAAATTTGAAGAATTAAAATACATAGTATCTTTTATTTATAAAATTAATTCAGGTCTTCTATTTTTTTCTAATCATTCTAACAGTTAAAAAATTTTATCATTTCATTAAACTATTTTTTTATTGATTTGCTCTATTGTTTTCTTGTTTTCTGTGTTATTTTTTTCACACTGATCTTTTTTTATTCTATTTACTTAGGGTTCAATTTTATTCATTTTCTATTTTTTTAAGGTAGATGCTGAGGTTGTTTGAGACTTTTTTTTAATCTTCCAATATGTGTTTTTAATGCTGTAAATTTTCTCTTGTTACTATTTAGATATTTTTTAAATATATTTTCAATCTATCTTTCTTACTATGTGGACATATGAGATATAATCAAAATTGTTTTCATGACCTTTGCTGCTAACTCTTACTTTTTTTCAGTTCTAAGCCGGGATAAAAAAAAGGATCCTCATATAATGAGGATAAAAAATTAATTTTTATCCTCATCATATGTTATATATTCCTGCTTCTTTATGTGCCTGGTAATTTTTTGTCGAATGTCAAATATTGTGTTTCTTAGCATCCTAGTTGCAGTATATATATTTTTTCTTTATAAATATTCTTGAGATGTGTTCTGGGATGTAATTATTCAGTAAAAGCTTTATTTTATGAGTCTCACTTTTAAGAGTTGTTAGGTATAACTGGAATAGTACTCAGTTTAATTATCATTATTTTCCAAGACTCAAATAAGATGCTTCAGTCAGTGCCACATCTCCAGCCAATCTCTGGAAACACTTTCTATCCATTATAGGTTTGCTAACTCTCAAACTTTAGAATTGACTTTTCCCTACTCCTGGGTGTTCCACATGCATATGACGATCAATATTCATCATATAATGCCCTGATCAACAGCTCTGTGCAGGGAGAATGTTTACACATATCCAGAAAATGCTTCTTTCCAGGTCACCAGCTGCTTTGGCAGCCCTGGGTGCTGAACTCTGTCCTCAGTTCAGTGGGTCCCTCAGGCTCTGAGTGAACTCTTCCTTCTTCTACTGATCCCTCAAAATTCTCTGAAGGCCCTAAGCCTCAGTACTGTAGCAAGACTTCATCGGTTTCCTTTCTGTTGCTGCTGCTGTTGATATCCATTTGTTTAGTAAAAGCTAAGCTCAGTCTCTTTAAATTTCACCTTAGCTAGAAGGAGAAGTTCTTCTAACTTCCATAAGTATAAATATCAAATTTGATTTTTTTTCTGTTCATACATAAAATAATTTGTACTTTTATACTAACTTATAAATCTAGTAATGCATGTCACTTTTTTCCTTTCTTGTATTTTAAATATGTCCTTGGTATGTTAAAGATCTATGTGCATCTTTGCCACTTAAAATTACTAAGGACAGTATACATGAGAAATTCATTATTTAATAACTGCAATTATTATTTATGTATGAACTCCTCACCTACCATCATTTACAGACAAAAATGCAGAGTTAATAGCATGAGAAAAGAAGAAATGACCAACTCAAATAGAATTTATTGTATAGTATAATTAATTCAAAAGACTATATTAAGCTGGCAATCTGGTGATTAAATAAAGTTGTAGGCATAAAAGAAAACTATCTTTCTTTAACAATACACACCTGCAAGGTCAGAGACCAAAGGATTACCAGTCTTCTCCCTATTTCAAAGGATCTGAGTTTGAGCATCACAAATTCTTCAGACAAAAGGGAGATTTGGGTTGTCAAAGGGACCATCAAGCATGTCAACTCCAGTGGAGTGATTAAACTGTAAGTCTGTGTTGTGAGCATTTAAGTCATTATAAAGCCTCCAGTAATGGAATACCAGTTTTTAAAAGTCAAGAGTCATTTCTAAACAAAAAGTCATTAGGGAGGGTAAAACAAAAGCAAATTTAGCACCTTTCATAGTAAGGTATAAAATCAGTCTAGTCTATCTTTTTGCTAACTGCTATATTATATAGCTGTTTTATTTTCTGTCCTATGAGCAATTTTCACCTTGGTACTTTAGAATCAAGGGCTGTTTTCACCTTAGTACCTGCTGGACAAAGGTTATTTATCATCAAATTCTACTACCACAAAATTTACCTGTTAATTTTTTGACCGCTTTCTTTAAGAGGTTTCAGCTATCAGAGAGATAATTTGCTTTTGGTGTGTTCTAGCTAACATACAGTCTCTCAACCACTGTGATAAGCCTGCTTTTTACTCAATCAATCTTTTCATTAGACAATAACAGTGAAAACCCTTATCTAACACAATACATGGTATCCTTCTAAAATAGCTACTAATTAAAGTCAACTTAATTAAAATGAGAAAATGGTTACACAAAAGAATTCCAGCACAAATTTAGAGCAGAAAATACTACCTAGGTTAGCTGCCCAGCTCTCCAGTGCTGATGACAATTTCTGGACAGATTTTATTAGTTGATATAAATGATGAGGATTCTACCATTCCTTGAAGTTTATGATCAAGTGAGATTGCTACCAAAATAAGATTTTCACACAATATGAAATGACAACTATTTTTTCTTCATTTTGGATTCTGATAATATTTAATTCTTCCTCTTTAATACTGTTCTTATGCTTTGTATTGCTAAAATATCACAAATTTTGAAGATCCCTGAAATGTGCTTTTTTATTTACTTTTTTACCAAAAGTAGCATTCCTACTTTATCTTCTTCATGACATATTTTCCTCATTCAGAAAATTATAATCATATAATAGATGAAATGGAGAAATAAAATCATCAGTGCACACAGATCATTACGCTTATCATTTAAAAATGTAAAGAGCCTCAAATTTTTTAAACTTAAAGATCAAGTGATTCATTTTCATAACACTTTAAATTCTATTTAAATTCTATTAATTGAAATAAAAGAGCTGGAAGGTAGATTAATAAAAAGAGATGCATTGTAAAGGAAGGAAAAGAAAAATGCAATGATTACTCTTTTCCCTATTTCCCATCTCAAGGTTCTTTTATCAGAGAATACCCAAAGCTTTCTAGGCATGGATCTCAGAGTACTGCCAGTAACCAAAAGACTAGCACTGCCCAGTGCAATGGCGCACATCTGTAATCCCAGTGGATCTGGAGTCTGAGGCATGAGGATCACAAGTTCAAAACCAGTCTCAGCAACTTAGGGAGGCCCTAAGTAACTTAGCCAAATAAAACATGAATGTATGATAGTATAACAGAGACTTAGAGGCTGCTTTTACTAAAAAGCCCCAATGTCCAGTTGGTACCTAAAAGCAGTATAAACATTCAATATCTCTCCCTTCATTTTGCATCTGCCTTCTTTGCTACCTTAATCTTAGGTCAGATTCCTACTCAACTCTGCCTATATATATGTTAACCATTTACACAGTATTTGTCTAAAAGTAATAATCATCCTTCTTCAAGACCGAAGGCACCAAGACAAAAGTAACTAAGACATTTTTGAGATTTGCAGGGTCATCATAATCAACAGCTTGTCGACTGTCAGCTCTCACAACATCTTGTTCCATACCACCAGAGTACAAGAACTGCACCTAGAATTCTTTAGCCATTGTCCAAAGGTGAACTCCACCTTGCCTTTCTTACTCATCCCCTAAATCATCTTCTCCTGCAGTAAACTTGGATTCTAGGAACAACAGGCCTATCTTGATAAATATCCTGAAGCAAGAGTGGAAACTATCCCCAGACAACTTTCCTATGGATGATAAGGTTCCCCATGGTCATCCTGAGAAATTCACCAACCAGACCAGTTTGACTAAGATAGCTTGATTATGCATGCTCCTTACCCCTATATTCTTATTCCTTCTCCAAATACCCCCAAATTTCTTGTTAGCTCCTCAAATACAGAACAGAGGATGTTTGGTTTCTTTGGTCCTTTTCAACATGGCTATGTTGAATGAGCTCCTTTCCTATTTCAACATTGTTGTTGTTTTTTTGTTTTGTTTTGTTTATTCCATTTTTTTTGTGTGTGAGTAGCCAGACCTCATCTTTTGGTGACCTTCAGAGGCAAGCTTATGCCCTAGGACTCTGATAATGATGGCAGATACAGACATAAACATATATGTATTGTAAATATATTGTACTCAATTTGCCATTCTTACATAGCAGATAGGTTTTATTTTGTAAGAATTTCTATGTGAGTTTGACTGAAAGGCAAGTAGGATATTGCTTTTATAGAAAGTGTAAGTACCTCTTCCACATCTCTTTGAAGAGATTCTCGATAGCAAGACTCTAAATTATTCATTTCACAAGAAAAATTTTTTTTCTTTAACCATTTATTGTCTCCTTCTAAGAATACGAATTTTACAAAGATGGAAATGTGAACAGCAATCTTAAAACTTTCTCCTTACTTTTAGGTGATAAAAAATTAAATGAAATGGGGCAGAGCAACAAAGCAGCTAAGATCCTCTAGAGATCCTGGATCCCACAGAAATATCAATTTTAACAGCCATTCACACATGAAATTATTTTCACAAAAGGTAAGAGCTCAGAAAATCTGGTGAGAGATCATAGTATCTCTCATGTTTTAACATAATAAGAAAAGATACATTGGAGAAGGCAGGAAGAAAAGAGGTGCCTGTGTCATACTCCTCCAATTCCAAGAAACATACTATGGGAAAGGTACCTCCTCCTTTGTGGGGGGAGTCGGAATTAAGTAAAGAACTTAGACTTGGAAGTCAATACAACTTCACCACAGTGAAACCAGTATCTGCAGAGCCCCCAAACCCTGCCCGAAGGCCATTACCAGCAGATAGAGCTTCTTGACCTGCACCAGGCTGGTAGCCAAGGGGTTTCCTTTACCACCAGAACCTCAAACTCAGACAGGACATGGCAAAATAAGACTCTCTTCACTGAGGAGCAGGACATGGAAGTGAGTAAAACTTTGTTCTGGACTCAGTGTCAGGCCAACTATGGTAAAACTCAACACCAGGAAGAATCCAGTAGACACTGTCACCACACATTGCCATGGCCTCTGGACAGTGAGACAAAACTCATATTTCAGATTGCATTACTACCAGGCACACCATGGGCTTGGAGCATACTCCTAGACTGTGCACATTCCTCAAACTGTGAGATTCAGGTTACATTCAGGTTAGCATTAGCCTTGGCCACCAAAGGATTACTTCTACCACCCCTCCCTAAACTTTAGGCAGCACAGCACAAAGAAAAAGTTCACCTACTCTGGGGTAAGACAGAAAACTGAGCAGAGAATTTGGCCTTAGAACTTAGCACCAGTATGATAAAACTGAACATGAGTACATCCCAATGGCCTAGTTCCTTAAGCCAGTGCCTGAGGATGGATATTTTGGACTTACCCTGGTGCTGGGAGGAGACTCAAACTTCTAGTTGGACAGACTTATACTTTGGCCAGCATCACTTGCGACTGGTGCACTGAGATTAAGCCACGAGTACACCAAAAGAATAGGGTGTGCCATGGGCCTGCCCCTGTGCTGCATTGGTCTTGGTGGGCTGTGGGCTCTAAATGTGACCCAGAACTGCAGCATTGGTGGCAAAAGAATTGCCCACCCCATCTATTTCCCCATCCTAGGCAGCACAGAATGGAGAGATCCATTTTCTTCTTTGGGAAAGAAGAAGCAATGGGTGCAAACCATGACATTGGAGACTGGGACAAGTCCCCTTAAAGTGATGGTGAGAAGTTGTCAGAACCCCGGTACCTGGCCACAGATAAGTGACTGTGGATATCAGGATCATAGACTTGAGGCTTGTGGGGAAAGCTTAGACTTTTTAGCTTCCTCCACCCTGACTCCATCCTGAATAACACACCAGCTATGGCTTTGGAAAGTACCTGGGCCTGGGGAACCTTCTTGAGGTGAAAGAGAAGCAGCAACAGACTCAGAGAAAATAAACAAACTGCTTCTTAATTTCAGGGAGGACAGACACAAGCAAAGCCATATTTTGAAGACTGGAGTAATACCTAATCCTTCAGTGTACAAACAATATTGTATGCCAACAAGCATCAGGAACTTCCAGGAAAACATAACTTCATCTAAAGGGAAAACAAAGCACCAGAAGTAGACCATATAGGAACCAACACCTGAAAACTACTGGACAGACAATTCAAGATAGCTGTTTTTAAAAAATCTCAATGAATTTCAGGAAAACACAGAAGAACAATTAAAATTCTTGTCAGAAATTTAATAGAGAAATTGAAGTAATTTTAAAAAAATTGAACAGAAATCCTCCAGCTGAAAAACATTCTAAACCAGATAAAAAACATTATTGAAAGTATCAATAGGCAGAATAGATAAAATAGAATCCATGAACTTGAAATCAGGCTATTTTTAATTACACAGTTGGAGGAGAAAAAGAAAAAGCGAATGAAGAGGTATGATGAAAACTCAAAAGAATTTTCAAACAGCATCGAAAAAAAAAATATTCAGGTTATTGGAATTCAAGAGGGGCTTGATAATGCTAAAGGAATAGAAAGTTTATTCAAAGACATCAGAAGACAAAACATCCCAAACCTAGAAAAAGATACAAATAGCCAGGTGAATGAAGGTCAAAGAACATCAGTGAGATTTATCTCCACCCTATCTACCCCAAGACATATTTTAATAAAGCTCTTGAAGTCAAAAGATAAAGAAAGGATTTTCAAAGCAGCAAGCAATACAAATACCATATAGAGGTGTTCAAATTCACCTGGCAGCAGATTTCCTATCAGAAGACTTACACATACTCATAGACTGGGAGAGCCTGAGATGAGAGTTTTCACAGCTCTGAAGAAAAAACAAAACAAAACAAAATACTCTGCCAACAAAGAATACTGTATCCATCAAGGTTATCCTTAAGAAATGAAAGAAGATGAAGACATTCCCAGAAAAACAAAAGCTGAGAGAATTTTTCAGCATCAGCCCTGTCTTACAAGAAATGCTGTAAAGGACTTCTTCAAAATGAAATACGTAACAAGAAGAAACATCAGAATGTATGAAACTCATTGTTAATAGTAAATATACAACCAGGTGTGGTGGGACATGTTTATAATCCTACTTGGGAGGTTGAGGCAAGAAGACAAACTTCTAGGCCAATCTGAGCAACTTAGCAAGATCCTCTCTCTCTCTCTCTCTGTCTCTCTCTCTCTCTCTCTTTCTGTGTACACACACACACACGTGTGTGTGTATGTGTATATATATAAATTATCCCAAATGAGGTATATATCTACATAGACATATATCTTAGTGTATATAATTAGTATGTATATTTATATGTGTGTAGATAGATAGATAGATAGATAGATAGATAAAGGGCTTGAATGTAGCTCAGTGTTAGAGCATTGCCAGCATGTATAATGTCATGGCTTTGAGCCCCCATACTATAAAACAAAGCAAAAAAAAAAGTAGTAAATATGCAGACAATTCACAATACTATAATATTGTAAACATGTATAAATAATTTATATATTTAGCATAGAAAAATAAAATAGATAAGCACACAACAAAAAAAGTTAACTACAGGCCAATATCCTTGCTGAACATACATGTAAAAGAAGCTTTAAGAAAATACTTGGGAATCAAATCAACAGTACATTTAAAAATTTATTAAACAAGATCAAGTGGGACTCATCCCAAGGATGCAAGAGAGATTCAACCTACACAAATTAATAAACATGATATTCCGGGCTGGGGCTGTAGCTAAGTGGCAAAGTGCTTGCCTAGCATGTGTGAGGCATTGGGTTTGATCCTTAGCATAACATAAAAATAAACAAATAAAATAAAGCATGCTGTCCATCTACAATGACAGATTTTTTAAAAATAAAATTAAAAAATAAAATAAAATAAACCATGATATTCCACATCAACATAATGAAGGACAAAACCTGTATGATATTGTCAACAGATGCAGGAAAAGGCATTGGATAAAAGTTAACATGCCTTCATAATAAAATCCCAAAACAGATTGCCTAAGAAGGAATTTAGCTTAACATAATAAAGTCCGAATGTAACAGTTTCACAGTTAACATTATATAGAATGGAAAAAAGCTAGAGGCTCTCTCCCTAGCATCTGGAATGAGAAAAAAGTGTCCACTTTCTCTCCTTTTATCCAAAACAGTACCAGAAGTCTTAGGCAAGTGGTTAAGAGAAAGAAATACAAGGCATACCACCTGGGAAAAAGGAAGTCAAATTATCACTATTTACAGATAGCAGTATCTTATATTAGAATTAATAAATGAACTTAGCAGAGTTGGATACAAAATGAACAAAAAATTACAGTCAATTACCCAAAAATGAAGTCAATGAAGTAATTCAATTTCCAGTAGCAAGGAAATAAATAAAATATCTGTAATAAAATAAATATATCCATAGCTAAAGCATTTATACAATGAAAATAAAATATTGATGAAGGAATTTGAAGAGAACACACAAAATAGAAAGCCAGCCCATACTCATGGACTGGAAGACTTAATATGGTTATAATACCCATCACTGTCCCTGCCATGTCCCAATGTGCTCTTTACATTCAGTGCAATTCCTACCAAATTACCAAATGACATTCTTTATAGAACTAGGTAAAAACAATCTTGAGATTTGCATTAAATCTCAAGAAAACTGAAAAGGCAAAGTAATCTGAGTAAAAAGAGCAAAGCAAGGAACATTTCACTATCTCACTTCAAAATATATTTCATAGCTCTAGTAATCAAACCAGCATGATACAGACATAAAAATATATATACAAATGAAACAGAATAGAAAGCTTAGACTGTGCACACACATTCACAATCAACTTACCTTCAACAAAGATACTAAGAACACATTGGAGAAGAGCCTTTTCAACAAATGGTGTTGGGAAAACTGGATAGCCATATGCAGAAGAACAAAACTAGACCTATATCTAACCACAAAAAAAAGTCAATGCAAAATTGATTCAGTACTGAAATGTAATATGTAAAACTATACAACTACTCAAAGAAAATATAGAGGAAGCACTTCAGAATATTCCAGTGTGCAATGATTGTTTTAATAAGACACCAAAAGTACAGAGAAAAAAGCAAAATGTGACAAATAGGATTATATCAAACTAAAACTCTTTTGCACAGGAAAGGAATGAATAAGCAGAGTGAACAAGCAACCTACAGAATGGGAGAAAATATTTGAAACTACTCATTTGACAAAGGATTGATATCCAGAATATGTAATGAACATGAATAACTCAAAACACATAAAAATAATAATAATAATCTGATTTACAAATGGGCACATGATCTAAACAAACACTTTTTCAAAAAGAAGACATATGTATGAAAAAATGCTCAACATCTCTAATCATCAGGGCAAAACACAGTAAAACCACCAAACAGTATCATCTCTAGTTAGAATAACAGAATTATCAAAAATAAATAAGTAAATAGATAGATAGATAAATAAATAAATAATCAGAATTACAAATGTTAACAGGGACATAGTGAATAGGAAATTCCCGTATACTGTTGTTGAATTGTAAATTAATACAGCCATTATAAAAAACTGTCCGTAACTTCTTTAAAAAACTAGAAATGTAACTACGTTTCAATCCAGCTATACAATTACTTGGTGTATATCCACAGGAAATGAAATCAATCTCTCAAACAGATAGCTGCCCTCCATGTTTACTGCAGCACTATTCACAATATTCAAGAAGTTGAAAGAATTTCAGTGACCATCAATGAAAACATGATGTGCATGTATGATGGAATATAATTCAGTCATAAAAAGGAAGGAAGAAATGTCATTTGCAATAACAGACATAAAACTGGAGATCATTATGCCAAGTGAAATCAGCCAGGCTCAGAAAGGCAAGTACTACATAGTCTCACTCTAAAATAATTGTTCTTATCAAAGTTGACAGTAGAATAGGCAGTGGCTGTGAACCTTAGTGGAAAAGGAGGAATTGGAAAAGGTTGGTGTAAGTTATAATTAGAAAGGAGAAATGAGTTCCGGTGCTCTATTGCAAGAGCCACTGCCTGTAGATAACAGCAGCTTACCTTATATTTCAAACAAACTAGAAGAAAGGATTTCAAATGTTTCCATCACGAGGAAATAACGTCTGAGGTGCCAGCTGTTGGTGTGCACATCTGTTGAAACAGTGCAAAGTACTTCATAAATATGCATAACTTTTGTGTCAATTAAAATTTTTTGTAGAAAGTTAATTGAAGAGATATGATTTGCGTCATTTCAGTTCTATATCTACTGTCTGCCTAAATAATGTTGTCTTCTAAATAGCATTATTTACATGATTCCAAACATAACTGTTACACTAATTTTACTCCCAAAACACTACAGGCTCTGACATCTGTCATGAGCTCTGATATACACCTAATTCCTATATCCCTCTGGTTATTGCTTTGATTGGGAATTAACTTGGTCACTTATCTTTTTGAAATGAGAAATTATTGAATGATGTCATAAAGAATATGAACTCAGGAGTCAAACTGCCTGGGTTCAAGGTTCAAAGTCTAATAATTTTATCATCAGTCCATGTGATGATTAATTTGAATAAATTCATAAAGTTCCTAGAATTGTGCCTGCATGATTGTTAGCTATTTTAATCTTATTTACTGATAATGTTTCTGATGTTAAATGAAATAGTCGTTCATAACCAAAATTATTCACTGTTAATCCTACCAGTACAATCTTTTTTTCCAAATATTTTACTATTTTCATTTCCACTGGAAATGCCTGCTTCAAATTTGAATGATCTTTTCTCTAGTTTTCTAGCAACTAAACTTTCAAATATACCATTAACACTTTCTTGAGACTTAGCTACCAAAATCGAATAACAGAATATCTCTGTACTTCAGCGTCTCCATAATGGTTCCCCATTGCTTATAAAATATGCATGACATTCAAAACCTACACAATTTTATAAACCAATTTACTCTTTTGTATTTTTAAAATTTTAGTGCCTTTCCTGAGCTTCTTAAAAGAAGCTCATATTATTCCCACATAGTCTTCCTTCAAAGTAATCTACACAACTTTCAAAACTTGTAAATGTTTTTTAAGGTCTACTGATCATGTCACTAACTTACTAGAGGCTGACTGGCTTGCTTGATTTCTTTTCTTTTTCTTTTTTTTTTATTTTCTTCTCCTCCTCCTCCTCCTCTTTCTCCTCTTCCTCTTCCTTCTCCTTCTCCTTTTTTTTTTTAACCAAGGATTGAACCCAGAGATGCTAACCACTGAGATCTTTTTTATTTTTTATTTTAAGACAAGGTCACACAACATTCCATAGGGCCTCGCTAAGTTGCTAAGGCTGGCCTCAAACTTGCAATCCTCTTGCCTCAGCCTCCTGAGTCAAAGAGATTGCAGGCATGCATCACCGTACCTGGCAAAAGGTTTTCTCACTCCCTATAATAAACTTTGAGAATTGCTTCATTCTTAATCACACAATTGCTACTTATGTTTCACACACGTTTTTTTCCTATAGCTTAGTTATAGCTTGCTTCAGATAAAGTATAAAATTCCTTGAAAGTGATTTTCTCATACCTTTGCTTTTGACTTGGTGTTTTGCATATACTTCATATGTATGTTTCCCTGTTTAGCTCTAAATTTTGATTCATTAAAAGAGAGACCATATAGAGTAGTGACATTTTAAGGAAGTCATACAAGAGAAAATTGTGTAAGTTTTTGAGTTATAAAGTATATTTTCATTAATACATAGATAAAATTTTCCACTTTCAAATTAATTCTTCATTGATTCAATTATTCCATTCTTACCCGTGAATAAGTTTTGCCAGGAAGTCGGAGGTCAGCCTGATATTTTAAGGCTATTTCTCATGTAAGGCTATTTTTTGTTTTTAAATTTTTTTATATTTTAGCTCTGAAATTTCATCTAAGAATGACATAGTAACATATAAACTTTCCCCATCAATTTAATATTCATATAAAGAAAAAAAGAATTTCAATGGCTATGAATCATTTTTCTTTAATTTTTTTCTTGCACCTCAGAGAAGCCCTCTCACTGCCTATTTTCAGATGTTTCTTTGCTGCAGAAAGATTTCTTTAAGTACTTTTGATTAACATTTTTATCCAAATCATTCCTGTTTCTTCCTTATGAATGCCTGTAATTCTAAGGTTTAAGCTTCATTATCATTTCTCCATATTCCTCATATAATGTACAATCATGTTCTCTGCTTGCTTCCTCTGGTCTGCCTTCTGGGCATGTTATTCATGTCTTCACTCTGCAGCACTGATTCAATTTTTATCAACGTCACTTTTGCTTCTAACTTCTCTTGTAGAGATTTCAGTTCTACAATTGCCACAAAAAAAATCCTTGCAATTCTTTCTTAGATTAGTGTTCTTTAAAAAAAAATCTTAGCTTCTCCTCTTTACTACTTATTCTCCTTTTCTTATTCTATTATCTTTTCTGTTCATGTGTCATATATATGTTTTCTTATATTCTATTAATAAGGTGGCCAGACATCCTGATTAGCCCAATATATTCTTGGCTTTGGCTGGGGTCCTAAGACCAAAATTATTAACAGAGGCCCTTGCATTCTGAAAGACATGATATGATAAATATGTGGTCACCCTAGGAATGTCAAACCTGTCTTCTAAAATTTCCTTTTCATTTTCAGAGTAATGGGAGCTTAGGGGTTTTTTGTTTTGCTTTGTTTTTGTGAGTATTAATTAGGTTGGTGTTTCCCTTTCAGTTTCTTTTTCTTTTCAGTACTGTTAGAAAGATCTATTTGTCTTGTTTACTTATTAATTGATTGATTGATTGATTGATTGATTGATTGTACCAGGGATTGAACTCAGTGGTGCTTAACCATTGAGCCACATCTCAGCACTTTTTATATTTTATTTAGAGACAGGGTCTTGCTGAGTTGCTTAGGGCCTCACTACGATGCTGAGGCTGGCTTTGAACTTGCAATCCTCCTGCTTCAGCCTCCTAAATTGCTGAGATTACAGGCGTCTGCCACTGCACAGGGCATGTTTACTCATTTATGAATGACAACAGATCTGTAGAGAATATTTTGACAGTAAAATATCTATATTTAACTTGAGCTCTTTTCACAGAATTCATCTCTTTGTTATTTTAACTATTTTCAGACCTGCTAACTATCCTCAAACTGTTACAATGATGGTCCTCAGTTTTGAAAATGCCAGTGCATTCTCTAATGTGTTTTGCTGAAACAAAATTCTATCTTTGTACAACTCTGGATGTGAACTACTTCTTGAAAATATCAAGAATAGAGGAATTTTTGTCTCTAATGAGAGAAATCCCATCAAATCATCTTACTTTAAGGTGGTAGGTATATTTCATAGAGAAATAGATATCACAAAAATCACTCCTATGTACAGTCCTATCCTCCTTCTTTCTGGTTATTCCTGTGAATTATGAATATGAATTCTTTTCAGTCATTTCTCATAATTTTTCTATACGTTTAACAAAATTAAGAACATCAGCACAATAGTAAAATAACCACTGGAGACAGCAAAGCAAAATACCACAAATAATTTTCTAGACAATGTTAGCCTCAAAGATTTTATTATCTGTTCCATTGTAATAAAATGCTCAATGGCCTTAAATTTCTCTGAGACTTTCCCTTCTCAATGAGGAAAAGAGAGCACTCCACAACAACAAAGAGAAAAGGTAAGCACAATAAAATGTGCACAAAGTAGACACATGCTCAAAGAATCTTAACAAAGGACATTTTCATATATGTCATTATTCTGGTGTTTCCTACCAAATAATTTGTAGTAGGGAGTCATAGCTATTCAGTATTTCTAAGTTGGTTGCCCACATCTATCAATAGGCCATTAAGCATTTTTCTCTCATCACTTGCTTACATCTTAAGAGACAGAATAATAAAAGATCCCAAAGAAAACACTGATAATACCCATAAAATTTAGCATTGACAATGTCCTCAAGTATTTGCATTGCTTGTCATAGAAGCTCATCACCACTTTGGAAAGTTTTTGTTTCTTTTTATCCAGATGAAGTCCTACAATAAAGTTTCCATGAAAATGTTGAAGTCTCTGAGGGGGTCCAGTAATCAGGAAAACACTTCCTCTCAACGAGTTGATTAATTTAAAGAGTTACTGGGGAGGCCAAAATGGGACCTTTATTGCCATCAAGTTCTGGTAAAGGAAATGTTGATGTATGTTAGCTGAGAGGCCAGGAAGACTTTAGGTAAGCAGAAAATGGTCTCTCAAAGATGTCCACCCTTTAACTCATAGAACTTGTAACTATGTGGCATCATATGGCAAAACATACTTACTGATATGATCAAGGTTACATATTTTAAAATAAATTATTCTAAATCATCCTCATAAGCAAAGTTTAATTATATGAGTTCATAAGGCAGAGGACATTCTCCAGGTGGTGTATCAGAGGGCAAGATAAAGATTTGGATATACTTGAAGCCTGTGAGAGAACTCACCCACTGATAGAACAGACACATGGAAAACAAGAGAAGAAACATGGGAACATCAGGAAGAGGCTGTCCTTGACTGACAGACAGCAAGGAAGTAGGAATCTCAGTCTTACAATTATAAGGAATTGGATACTGCAAATGACCTTAATGAGTTTAGAAATGGATTCTTCCCAGAGAAAAGTCCCATACTTTGATTTTGTATTGGGGAATATGGAACACAAAAACCAGTCAAGTCAAACTAGGCTTTTGAAACTGAGAAAACGTTTTGAGAGATTAAGTTTGTCATATTTTGTTACAAATGTAATAGAAAATTAATATATTGCCAAATGCACACAGAAGCAGACTTGTCTACCCATCCCCAGGAAATGCTGATGGGGCAAAGGCTAGAGAGGACGAGTCCATGGAGGAGACAGCACACTGCAACCAGGTAACAAGAGGGGAAAAGTAAAGGAGGCGATGTGAGCACAGGTATTGCTTTTCTTCTCTATTTGGCTCCCCAATTTTATAATCCCAGAGAACTTGGGTTATGTTGACCACATTTACTTTCTATGAAAGAAGCATCAATAGTGAAGGGGTTTAATCCTCTATCGATACATAACTTGACATGTTCAAATAAAATTTTTGAGGCTAGAAATTACTAAATTGAAAAATTTTATTAATGAATACAGACTACCTATCTGAAAAGAACTTCATCTATATTAAGTGGAAAGATCATTATACAGACAATTTTGGATTTCTTCTTGTTGGTGCAGCATATTGTATAAAAACATAATAGTATGAAAAGAACAATAAAAGTATAAACTAAGAGAAAGTATGTCATTACTTATATAAGAACATATTATTTTACTGATAGTATCAAATTGAATTATTAAATATTTATATTTATACTTACTAAAATGTTATAAAAATTTGGATTAGATATTTACTATGTAGGCTACCATTTAAAATTTCAAAATTTATCAATCCTAAATGACTATATATTTAATTTATAGGAGAGGTGCAAATTGATCTAATTAATTTTACAATTAACCTTAATAATATGAAGAAAATTTTGTGACCTTCATTAAGTTTGTTCATTATTAAGTTTCAGATTTTAAGAGAATTGCGTTTAGCCAGCAATACCTTCAGGCCTAAATGTTGATGTTAAAACTATAGTTAATTAACACATGCAAATGAAATGCACCAACATAATATAATACTACAACTTCTAACTTTTGCTTACTCTACAAGGTTCTATTGTATAAGCAGTATATAGGCCAGTATTATTACTTTCAGATGGACATAAGTACTATGATTAAATATTAATCTCTTTGAGCATAATTTTAAAAATATTTCAGAAAATATATCCATGTTTCTTGTCTATTTTATTCTTTTTAATGGTGAGGAATAAAATAAGGGAAAATCTAGATATCTGAATATTGGTTCATTTAAAAATTTAAATAAAATATTAAGCATTCTTTCTTTGTGAACACTCCTGTTAATATTATATAAAATACAAAAGGAATGATTTATTTAAGTATAAATTGGAAGTGAATTTCTGTCACTCCCATTGATCACTTATTGAAAAGGTATTACTTATAAAACGTAAATCTAGATCTGCATGTCCAAATGGTGATCACTATTTCATGTGGATATTTCCATATAAGTTAGTAAAAATAAGGTGATATAATATATAAAAATCAGTTTGTCATTTGTACCATACACATTGCAAATATTCATAAGCCACATGTGGTTAGCAGCTATCATATTTGTTGTCACAAGTATGGGATATTCCCATTGTTGTAGAAAATTCTGTTAAGCAGTGTTAGTCTAGATACAGAAAACACAAAATACATACAGCCAAATGCTGTATCTTCAAATAGAATATCAAATAAATACTATATACCTTAAATACTAATTTGACATGTCACCATGAACCAAAATAAAAGGTGAAAGCACAGCAATATAGGAGATTAAAAGGTGAGAGCATCTTAATCAATTTATATCAATCAGGAAAATCTCCAACTTCTTGTTTTTGAGGCTCAGTCTCCCCTCTAAACTTTGCCCTTTGGAACATTCTAAAGCAATCTCTTCGATTACTTTAGAATTGAAAGAAGGGACAAGAGGAGGAAAGGGAGAAAGAAGAGAGAAGACTGAAAAAGAATTTCATGCAATTTCATTTCCAATCTCTTCTCTACAGACCTTTCACAAAACAAGGCAGCACTAAGATAAACTACCTGCTTGAAATGAGGAGAGGGGAAAATACAAAGAGAACACAAATCGATATCTCAATGAAGTATTCTTCCACAAAGAACACAAAAGATGTTTCTTTATTGTATTTAGCTCCCTGCTTGGTTTCCAAGGCCATTTTTTTTTCTAGAAATAATGGCAATAATATATTTGTATTATTCTAAATATTCTGTTCAGGGAAATAATGAAAAAGTGTCACAGGAACAACAACAATGAATTAATGGAAATGCAAATCCCTATAAATTAGACAGGCATGCAAATGGATGTCTCTGAGCTGTTTATTCTTCATGCTATAAAGGAAAAAGGAAAAACAGCAAGCCCATCACTATTATCTGGCCTATGTTCTAGCAAGATTAGATTTCATTCCTGGTGTCCTAAAGAGAAAGCAATAAAGGAAACAGTTTTCCATATTACATCATAGGAAAAGCTAACATATTAATAATAATAAAGGCACAAACTGCATTTGTTTCCTTTTCCAATTCCTCATAAATTTTGTATTTCTTCCTTAAGACAATGGACTGGAGTAAACAGTAAAATAGTAAAGTGATATAATGGCCTCTGAAAATTATTTTATTTTAAAAAAGTACTGTAATTTATACTTTAGAGAGATAAAAATTATGTGATCATTTGAAAGGAAAATGTTGAGGATCTATTTGGAATTGGCAATGTGATATGCAAACAAAGACACAGATTAGTCACATTGTTGGAAAAACCATAATGGAGAATGATTAAATGATTTAATGATGTATAAGAATCTGTAATGTGGACAAACTTCAGTCAGTGCAGAAACTGGATAAATCCTTGGAATGATGATTAAATGATATAAAATAAAACCCAGATATATTTAATTAAATAACACATGACAGTATACACAATATCTCAATTCAATAACTAAAAATTACAGAATATGTTCTTTAACAAAATGAACACTTATTTATTATAAAATAAATACATTTTATATGCTTATTCATTTGTGCTTTTCTCAGCCACTTAAAGAAAAGGAATAAATTGTATTTTGTGGCATAATGGCCATAAAATAATAGGTTTTATGTGTAACATGGACTTCAAAAGTATATTTTTAATGTAAAATGATTAAATTTACTTAAAAGATAAAGAGACCATATCATAACTATTTTATATGCATTCTAAGAATTTTGAAAAAAGACTTAACTTCACTTTTAAAATAGCTGAACAAGACAAACATAAAGACATTAAGAAGAGATGTCCTGGTGTAATTTAAGAGGACTATTTCTGATTCTTTAGCTCATTTGAGATACAAAGATAAGAAGGCTATCTGTGTCAGTTTGTAAGCTAACTGTGGGCTATTGTAAGAACCTATGAAAAAATAGGGAAGTTTAGGAAAATATGTCAGAAGGGGACAAGACTGGCCCCCCAGTGAACTAGGTGGGTTTTCAAGGAACATGACAGGTGATCATGTCCTGTTTCAACAGTAGCAGGCATCATTTGCTCATTATTTAAATCATCCATCATGACAGCAATCCAGGTATATTTTCCTTCATTGATTTCTTCTGTTGCCATCACTATTAAGCAACAAGAAATTTTTTTTAAAACACCATCCTTCTTTTTAATTTGTTTTTAGTTGTTGATGAACACAATACCTTTATTTTATTTATTTCTGTGGTGCTGAAGATTGAACCCAGTGCCACATGTATACAAGGCAAGCACACTACCACTGAGCCACATTCCCAGCCCAGAGAATTTTTATACAAATTTCACTAGAGGATATATCTTGTCGATTGGTTGGTAAATCATCATCCAGAAAACAGCAATTTATTTTTTAATCCATGTATAGTATTGGCTACTAGCTAAACCATAGATAACTTTATTTTGATTAGTCACTCACGGATCAGCCTAAGCCAAACAGCAACAGCCAAGGTAGTGGTTTCAGTTTATGGCTTATAAATAAAGACAGCCTGGAAAACTTTTCTTAACAGAAGGAAGTATCAAATGGAATTAAATAAATCAAGTTCTGGAATAAGGAAAAAACTGGGTTAAGCCAATAATAGGTTTGAAAACTGAAGCAAGTAATTTATTATAAAAGTCTCCATTTTTCTAATTGCTGAATAAGAATTCATCAAAATATTTTCTGATACTAGTACCTACAGGTAAAGGTATTGTTCTGCATACTTGTAAAATCTCTTAACACAAGTAACAAAAATGAAAGTTTTATGGAGTATACACACTGGTGTCAGAAATAGAAAAATTATACTCAACATAAACAAAGAGAATACTGTGCTCAAAAGTGATTGTTATGGGAAATGATATATCCAGACATAGACGAGAATAAGGAGGATTAGGGTTGGTTGCAGAAGGGTGTTCCAAATGTTAACAGTGTGTCATTTCATTGAGACAGTGACAGTTGGACAAGGACTAAATGGAACTAAGGGACTTCACTCTCCCAGCAGAGAGGAGCAGGGAATGTCCTGATGGAAGGTAATCAAAAACTTTAGGTACAATGGCTCAAGAAGGTCTGAATTTTTTGCCCAGGATATTTTGTATTGTTTTGTTCTGTTTTTTCTATTTTCAAAATATCAATTATTACAAAAGGAAAATTTTATTTTGTGAAGATGTCTCTTCTGCACTGGTATTATAAGTACAACACAATCTAGATTACAACCTATTTTTCAAATCCTTTTAGACTCCATGGGTTCCATTCATTCACATTTTTTTTTCTGCTACTAGCAGTTCTGATCTCACCTCCATTAAAGTATCAATGATATTATTTTCTTCACTAGGCTCTTGCCATGTTTTCTGCCTCATGAAGTCTTTCCTGATATTCAATTTATCTACAGTTTTTTAAAATTATTGATCCAATTGTTATTAATCCTATATGCAACACTGATTTGTGCCTATTGTGTGCTAGGTATGTTCAGTTCTTTATAGTGACAAAAATAAACAAAACTGCATACCTATCCTTGAGAAGTTTAAAGTCAGGTGACTTTGATGCTGCCTTATGGTACTACCAGCATCTCATTTCATAATTATTGTTTGCCTGTCATTCATGTTTGGTTACTAGATCACAAGCATTACTATTTATGTGACTTTAAGTAAATTAATCACTCAAAATCTTAGCTTCTATAACTAAAATGTTAGAACAATCAACATCACAATAAATTTTTATGAGAAGTAAATGCCGCAGTATATATAAGTTTCAAATATTTACACAATTCTGAAGTCAATTTTTTCCCTTGTTAGCTGCTCTCTCTGAGTGCAGAGACACAATATATATCTCTTTATTATAAAGAAGGTCCTCCAAATAGCACATATTTAATTTATATATATTTCATCAAGTAAATACTAAAGTAGAAATTAAGTAGTTTTATAATTCCATCAATATTGATTTTTTAAAATATCATTATTTAAGGACAAAGATTTTCTTTAGTTCAAATGTAAAGGTTTTCTTCTAATTCTAAAGGCAAAATCCTTAATCTTACTTACATCTTAGTCTACAAAAGAAGCAAAACACAAACATATAAACTTTGAAATGATATATTAAAACAAAAAAAGGAGAAAGCTATATACTTCTCTGCTTTGTGAAGATTTTGATGCCAAAACATCTTAAAATACTAGCAAATAAGTTCAAATTAAAATATAATTTATTAATGCCTGGGGTATATTATCCCAAAACATGTAAAGTATTGAACTTTAACATATCTTCTAATGTATTGCATTACATTTATGGATTAAAGAAACAAAACCAACCCTTCAGTATTATTACTAGATGAAGAATAAACTGTTGATAAACAAATACTTAAGATTTATTGAGCATTTATTATAAAGTAGATAATATTCTAGCATATATTTATCAATTTATTTCATTCTATCTCCATCCTATGTGGTAAATACAATTGTTCTCCTCCTACTGGTCAGGAAATTAAGGCCCAGGAAATTTAGATAAATTGCACAAGTTTTCACAGGAAATAATTGCCTGAGTCATAACATGAACTTCACTAGACACTATTTAATTAACGTATTCTATGTTACATCTGTTGATAGAATTCAATGATAATTATTCAAATTCAATAAATTAATAAAGAATAAAACTTTTCAGTTTTATCAAGGTATCAATCAGCAATCAACATGATTAAATTTCCTTCCTTCCTTTCTCTCTCTCTCTCTCTCTCTCTCTTTTTGTAAATTTTTTTTTTTTTTTCAGTACTTGTGATCCAACAACCCAGGGCCTCACACATGCTAGGAAAGTGCCAATACCCCAAGTCAATTTTACTTTGCGACTGACTGTCATTAAATTGATCAAGCTGCACTTGAACTTGCAATTCTGCTGCCTCAGCCTCCCAGGCAGCTGGGATTACAGGTGTGCAGTACCAGGCCCAGCAGCATACTGGGAGAATTTCTGTTAAACTCAAGAATGGGAAATGATCCATGCAATAACTAATACTTTTTAATATTGAGTTAATAATTTTGACTAATGAGTTAAGAGAAAAATATTTACATATATGTTGGGAAAACCAATCACAATGATTATGTAAAAATACAAGTACCAAATTAAAAAGGTTTTATGAATCAACTGAAAATTTGTGGCATTACACCAAGAAATAAAATTATTATGCAATAATAATAACCTTATCTAACCGAATTTGCATTGTAATTTTGCATTACATACGAATAATTTGCTATCTACTGTTTCAATCATTCTGATGCTAAACATTTATCGTATCTAAGATATAAATAAATGAATGTTCACTGAAGCATTATTTGTAACAGTTCTTGTCAATTAAAAGTTATAAACAATTTGTGAAGATATTTGAGAATTATTGTGTAATTAATGGAATCCTCTGCTATAATTATGTAAATTCACATATTAATATGGAATGTACTTTTAACATTAAAAAGAAATTCACAAAACTGTTTGAATAAATTAACAATCTTTTGTTAACACAAACTTTATTTTTGTTCATATATATGTGTATATACACATGTATAATACTTAATTGTGTTTGTTTTAAGTAGACACACCAAAATTTTTATTATGGTTAGATCTGTGGTGTAGAATTTTCAGTCATTGCGAATAGTTTATTTAACTTTATAACATTTTCTCTTGTGAATTTTTATTTACAACAAATATCCATCAATTTTCAATGAATAATCTTAATATGCAAGAATATAAATAAAACTATAAAATAGCACAAATAATAAGTTGTCTTTGGTATTTAAAAAAAACTATTTTAACTTGTACTAACTATCCTCTTATTCACTAAGATATAAATGGAAACACTATTCACAGGTTGTAATAGGAGTTAAACTATTAAATTTTAAATTGTCCTGTTACTACTAGATAGCTTTTTAATTGAAAAATTCTTGTCCACTTCAATGTGAATTTCTAGCATAGATATTCTTTCCTCCTCATCATTTTCCTTTTTCCATCTGTCTAAAATCTAAGCAAGGTAGAAATGTTCACAGGGAAGACTTTAAGAGTTATACTTCTTGAAGATCAGCCATCAGAGCATCAGATTTCACAGGAACTCTAATTCCCTGAGGCATTTGCTTCAAGCTAAAGGGCCCTTTCTATTTCTGATAATATCAGAATGCAGACTACCTGCTTACTTTAAACCAGACTTATCTATGTGAAGTTATACCTTGACAGCCTGTTTCAGGTATTTCTTCCCTCACCAATGGCTAAAATTCAAACTGCCAAGAAGTATTTCTCATTGTACTCTTGACACATAGCATGTTGATTTTTCTGCTTCAGTAGCAAATGAAAATGAAATTACCCACAGGGTTTTCCAGTCCGAACAGCATTCTGTCATTCCTGACACCAGAAATTCTGTCTTCCCATTGCAAAGTACTGTAGGAATATTCTGTCTGAGCTCACTAGTACCATGGGAAATGGTGTGAAATGGAAACCAAAAATCGTCACTTTATTTTAGGACTTGTTTAGCTTAAGAAACCATATATGAGGCAAGAGACTTTACTTCTGCATTCACATTTTATATAGGTAGGGGAGGAAATATGGTGGCATTCTAGCTCTTCAGTTATTTATAATTTAAGGGGGGAAAAGTTTCAAGACAATAAAAATGCCAGCTGACAGCCATCTCCTCTTTCTTAAACATTATTAGGTCTCTTGTCAAAGCATCATCAGAATTCACATTTTTCCTTTTCACACACAGAACGTGTTTTGAGCACTACACAATTACATTTTTAGGTATTTACCTTTTTTCACTCCATTTATTTGGTACCGAATTAAAATATTTGAAAGTGTGGTCTATTATAGCAAGGAGAACGAGCATATGACCAAAGAAAGGCTCTTTTGTATGGAGTCCTTTGTGTATATCAGAAAATATCCAAAATGTCTTAAAAGTGTTACCTGAGGATTTTCTAATTTAAGCCCCGACATGGTTAGGTAGTAGGAACTATTAAGAAACTGAGGCACAGAGCAATTCAGTTTCTCACTCAGAGTCACACAGGTTAAGTAGTGGAACCAGGATTTGAACTTTAGCAGTGGGCTTAGAGAGCCCACTTAACATCCATGTGCCCCTAATATAAAAGGGCCACCACTGCAATTATTGAAGTGGAGCCACTGGTGTAAAAGAATGCGAAAACTCCCAACAACAGACTGCCAGAGAAGAGAGGATACCTGGAGACAGCATTGTAAAAGTGAGAGCTTTTACTGAAGAGCTCTGTAAGGTGCTTGAGACAGCTAGCTGCACAGCCATGCAAGAGACTTCAGTGCCTATATCCAGGAGTATCATTTCCTGTATGTAATGGGGTTTATAACACCTACATAGAAGTTATAGTAAAAGACACTGCCAACAACTCAGTACGTGAAATATCTAATAATAAATATATCAAGGCCTCCCTTTATCAATGTTTACATATTAAATAACCATTACAATAACCAATTACAGAATACACATTGGTTTCTTTAATTTACTGATAAAATGTATCATAGAGAAAAACTTGCATGACAGCTGGTAATTCTATCTCTGAAAGGTGTGTAATTTTCTTAAGTAAAATACATGGGGAATTCATATGATTTGAAGCAAAGAAACTTAGAATTACCCCTTAGATTTTTAAACTACTTTAAAATGATCTACCTATAACCAACAGCTGGTTCCCAATGTTCCTGCCAGTTTCAATGAAAACTCTCATCAACAGCCTGCCATGCCTTGTGAGCCTGTTGCTTTTACATTTAAATCTATCCCAGAAAAAGTGTCATTTTAAGAGCTGATGGCTAAAAATGGTGTGTTTCATAAATATGCTGGAAGATTCATGATCCTCTTAGCCCCCTATCCTGTCTCTGCTTTTTCTAAGGGCTCCTTCTTTTTCATATATCTTTAAAATCATTCAATTACCTTATGTCTTCTCTCCTACCAACTGTATTTCTATATTCTCCTATTTCATTCCACCTCTAAAACCTATGCCTTCTCCTTTCCTTCTTTTTTCCCTGCTTAGTTTCAAAGGCCTTGTTTTCATAGCTTCTATAATGTGGTTTTTATTCATATCATTATTCGTATCAATTCAAATAGCACTTGAAAGTTCAAAAACCACCTCCTAGATGCAAATTTAATAGTAGCTTTTGAAAATTGTAAACAGTACATAGTTTTATTGATTATTCCCTTCTGGAACCATTCCTATCTTGATTTCTAGGAAAGTTAACTAATTCGATTATTCTCCCACATCTCTGATGATTTTTCTCAGTTTTTCTTATTATTTGCCCTTCCTCCTACTATTCTTTGAAAGTTGCTGATATAACAAAGGGTCTTGTAAGTGCTGGAGTGTTCCTATATCATGCACCTGAAGAATGAAGTATGCAGATGACAGAGGGTGAGAATTCAGTCACAGATTTATTAGAATGAAGCAAGGAAAGCTCTCATGGCATAGGATGGGTTTAAAAAAGGGTACCATTAGTGGCTCTCTGCCTAGGGGTTTTTATACTGTTGTAATGAGGAAAATGTATCATAGACTCCAATGCAAAATGTAAAATAATAAACCTTTTTAAAAATGGGAGAAAGTCTTCAAGATCTACCATTAGGCAAAGAGTTCTTAGTTTTAAAACAAAAGCAAGATTTTCTGAAATGGAAAAAATATAAAGATAAATTTGATACGTTAGAAAGTTTCTCTCCATCTCTTTTTCTAACTCAATTGATGGTATATACTTATAATTCCTTATTCCCATAATGGGATGGTTTAATGTGTTTGTTAATCTGAGTTTATCTTGTACTTGTTCCTTAAAAAAAACTTGTTTTCAAAAGATTGAGTTCAAAACAGCTTTTGGGGGTTGACTAATGTGAGGGTAGTCAAGGAAACCTGGGGCAACAAGAGAAGTTATGGGCATCCAAGAGTGACTGGGGCCTTCCAGTCAGGCAGCCAAATATAATAAATAAATAAATAAACAAATAAATAAGCAAAATTACATAAAAAAGTTTAACTTTGGATTTCAATCTGGAGTGGGGGTATCCCATTTTCTGAGGTTCCCATTTCTATCTCCTGCCTCATTATCATCTAACCTATTTTTTGCTTTGAGTCTCCTCTCTCTCACTCCATGGTTTCAGTCCACCTGTATGTCAACACCTACAGAAGACCTTTACAGATTAAATGTCTCCCCAGAATTCCACACTCATAGTTCCCTATATCTGCTGTACATCTCACTTTGTATGCCGCAAATACCTGCAACTTAGCCAATTTCAAATTAAAATACACAACCAATGCTCTTATTTGCTCATTCATGCTCTCCTTCAGCCTGCTGCTCTGCCTGCCTTGCCCCTAGCAGTGTTCACTCAAACACTCAAGCTGGAAATTGTATAGTCAAGTTTGATTTTACAGTCTCAATACCCTTCTCTTTCAATTCCACTTTAAGTCTATCTAAAATTTTTGACTATTCTACCTCAGGGGGAAAAGAAAAATGTCTTTCTGGGCTGGGGATTTGGCTCAGTGGTAAAGCAAGTGCCTAGCATGCACAAGGCCTTGGTTTCAAACCCTAGCAATCCTCTACACACACATGCACACGCGCACACACACAAAGAAAAAAAAAGTCTATTTCTTTCACTTTTAAAATTTTATTTGTTATTTTTAGCTATACATAACTGTAGAGTATATTTTGACATACTTATACAAACATGAAGTATGTCTTATTTTATTTCTATTTCTATTAAAAATTTGATTCTCTCAATTAAAACAATAATCCCCTAAAAATTACTACATTGCATTAGAGAAAAGTAATATATCTCAAAATTTAAATATAAATATATATTTATGCATACACACACAATCATCAAAATATTAACACTGTTATAGACAGCTTTTTTTGCTGCTGTGACTAAAAGACCTAACCAGAACAATTTTAGAAGAGGAAAAGTTTATTCAGGGGCTCCCAGTTTCAGAAGTCTCAATTCATAGAAGGCCAGCTCCATTCTTCTGGACTCAAAATGAGGCAGGACATCAGGGGGGAAGAGTGTGGCAGAGGGAAGCAGCTTACGTGATGATTAGGCAGCAGAGAGATTAAACTCAGTTTACCAAATATTTACCCCAAAGGCACACTCCCAAGGATCTACCAGTTCCAGCCACACCCTACCCACCTTCAGGCACCAACCAGTTAATCCCATCAGAGGACTGGTTCACTGACTGTATTAAGACTTTCATAACCCAATCATTTCTCCTCTAAACCTTGTTGCATTGTTTCACACATGAGCGTTTGGACAACATCTCACTTGCAAACCATAACAAACAATGATGCATTCAAGAAACAAAAGCCTACATAAGTAAAGCATCCTTAATGTTGTCTTTTTCAGCTCCATATATGTCCTTTCCATCCCTACCACCTCCTTATCACTGGTAGCTTCTAGTTCCTTCTGTATTTCTATAACCGTTTTTAATTTGCTTTTCACAGTTGGGAAATTCATCCGTGTTGCTGCATGTACAAATTGTCCTGTTTTTTATTTCTCTAATGGCTACTGATGTTGAACATGTTTCCATGTGTTTGCTTGCCATTATATTTCTTCCTCAGTGAAATCTCTCTTCATATCTTTTACCCATGCTTTGATTAGTTTGCTTATTGTGTTAGTGTTGACATGCTAGTTCTTTGTCAGATTTGAGGTTTGCCAACATCATCTTCTACCTTGTGAGCTTGTCATTTCATTCTCTTAACAAAGAATTGTTCAGAGAAAATGTTTAAAGTTTTCATTGAATCGAATTCATCATTATATTTTTCCTTTTCATAAAATCTTGTTTTTGTTTTAAAACTAAGAACTCTTGGCTTTATTGTAGATCCTGAAGATTTTCTTCCATTTGTTAAAAGGTTTATTACTTTACATTTTGCACTGGAGTCTGAAATACATTTTAAATTGTTTCTTTTGTACAGGCATTGTTGAAATTTCTGCTTCCCCATTTGAAAGCTTTGAAGTTTTACGTGGGTCATTAAGCAATTTGATTTCTCTGACTCCATTACTTCCTCTTTAAACTAATAATAATTGTATCTATTTTACAGGTTTGTTTCTTAAGAGGAGTAATAATAAACATAAATCACTTATTGCAATGGCTAGTATTGCCATTTGGTATTGCAACTACCAAAGTAGTTATTCAGTACAAGGCTGATATTTTGCCATTGTAAAATTAAAAAAAATATGAATAAAATGTGCATAACAAAAAACTTTAAAATGGGACACTTCTTAAATAACTGAATAGGAGCTTGAATCTATTCTAGGCACTCAAATTTGTTTCCTTATTCTAAAATGTACAACAGAGAACATGCACAAAAGGAGACAGTTTAAATACCTATTATAGAAGCATTATGAGTATTTGTTTGTCTCCTTATTATGTTACAAACTTTTCAGATAAGGGGGCATTGATATTTTGACCATCTACTACTCATCTTTACACATATAAAGTTAAGATTTGACATCAAACTGAGATGTGAATATATTTGAATGCTAGAGCAAGTATTGAATAGATATATCCTACCACCAAACTGAACTCTAAATACAATGTAGCATAATAATACTATTAGCTGTAAAAACTAATGACTAATTACAAACGATAGTACTGATAGAAAATTTCCTGACGAATATTAAGCTTTTTGGATTGGAAGCAAGAAATTTCAGTCCTGAAAATTATGAGAATTCCTTAAGCCATACCTTTCTTTGTATTATTCATTAAGATTTAAAGAATTAGCTGGGTGTGGTGGCTCACGCTTGTAATCCCAGCACTTTGGGAAGCTGAGACAGGAGAATCGCGAGTTCAAAGCCAGCCTCAGCAATGGCGAGGCACTAAGCAACTCAGTGAGACCCTGTCTCTACATAAAACACAAAAAAATAGGGCTATGGATGTGGCTCAGTGGTCAAGTGCCCCTGAGTTTAATCCCCACTACCAAAAAAAAAAAAAGAAAAGATTTAAAGAATTATAACCTATAGCAAATATTCAAACACTGAAAAATATCAATGAACATTATTGTCTTGACTTTAAGTAACAGCCTAAAACCTCCTAACAAGTTCAACGGCATTCTGCAAAATCAAGTGTCAGATGTAAGTTAAAAAATCTTGTTTTGGTTTGAAACTTGTATCTTGGAATAGCTTTCATATAATATATATAAAACATACTTTCCCTACAAACTAATTAATATTTATTTTATTTCCAAGAATGATTCACTATTAGCAGCTGACAGACCCCCAGCACACTGTGATAACCTAGCAACAGCTCTCAGCAAGGCTGACTGATCAGAATAGATCATGATTGAAGCTCTGCTTCATGTTCTTGGAAATGGAAATGTTGACCTTAACCTGTGACTCTGCCTGTCAGCATTCCTGGCTCTTACTTTCAACTTATCTTACGTGGATTCCTTTGAACCAGTGATATCTCTGTGTTGGTGGTACAGATTTAATTTCCACAGGAGAATTATATTTTTCTGGACTAATTTATTTTATTTTAGGTTCATAAAATTTTCAATGAATGCCAAGATAGAATTTCCGTAGAAAACACTAAACAACCATCTGGGAACCCATCTCAATATTTTCTAATTATGTAGCCTAATTTAGATATGTAATAAATTTTTATTCAAATAGTATTTTATTACTATTTTGAAAACTTAATTTTTTAGAAGTTTATACACTTCTTTTGATTTATCTAAAAATCATGAAATCCCTTAGTACCTATAGACAAACAGCCATTTCCTTTATTCTTTATACTTATTCATTGTTTTCATTAAAAATAAAACCAAGTACAATAAAAGTTTGCAGATTTTTAAATGTTTTGTTAATATATGTTACAGAGGGTAAATTTTTAACTGAAACCTGTTGGCTTTTTCTTTTAGCTTAGTATTATATCACTATTTTTGACTTTCAAAAAAAACCTAATGTACACATAGAGGTTTAACAATTTAAACTTCAGAAAAAAAAACCATTCATGCAACAATACTAGTGAATATATGCTATCAAATTTTGAAGTAGTAATCCTGAATATTTTACTGCATATAAACATTCTTGATAAACTAACATTTGTACATTTGTTTTTATGAACTATAAATGAGGAGTTGAAATGAGTTTTAAGCTATGTCCTGTTTCAAAGTCATCTGAATTATTTAGCGATTAAAAAATGATTATTTTTCCATATATCTTATAAAATACTAACCTTAGAATATCTTTTGCATGTCATTACACATATCTTCTTGGATATTTAAGTCAATTGAGCCAAATTTTATGAAACAGGTATGCCATATTCAACATGGAATTCTTCAGATTGGGCTTAGCACTATTAACGAAATGCTGTTGCCATCAAAGACACTATTGTCCTTTTTACACAGAAAAAAATATTGAGACATATATCAGTAAATGGGAAATCTAGAATTTCAATCATAGTAGCTACTATATTCTCTAACCAGTTATAATGCAATATGTGTAAATTCATAATCCTAAATGATTTTACAAAGTAATGAAAGTGACCCGTCACAAATTCAACAGAGGAAATCCAGTAAATATGTGCAAGAAACATGAAGGTAATCCTTCAACAGCCTGATTGAATTATGTACCTAAGTGCTAGTGAGATGCTAAACTGAATGAATTGATTAAAATGAATAGGATTGATCAGGGAAACCTTCACAGAAGAGTGAGATCTAACCAACACTTTCAAGATGGGCAAAGTCAAAAATATACAGAGAGGTAGTGAAGGTCAAGAAATATATAAGCATGGAAGATGGGGGCGGGATTCTGATAAAACTGGGTGTCTCAAAAGGAATTTTTAAAGTGAGAATAATTATTCTGTATCAGAGATATTTAGCATTTTACCATGAAATGCATCTTAAGTACATTAAATTTAGCTTCCACCATCATCATTTCCCACCAAGAATTTCAAGAATACAAAGCAAATGAAATTAGAATTCAAGACATATGTACTATGAATGAAATGTTAATGTGCAAAAGTTCATAAAAAATAATAAATAAAGATGACCAATAAATAGCAACCTCATATATTTTGTTTTCTTTAAAAGGAAGTGATTTTGTGAGAAATATAATTCATTAGACATAAACATTTCAATAAAATCACACAATTTCAAATACAATTCACTCAAGTATCATATGAGGTGGCAACGGGGGCAAACCAAATGCTTGTTTCTCAAAGAGAAATGTTCGTTGGTAAACAAACAGCAGAAAGAAATCCTATAAATATAGGCTGCAGTGATAAGAGCAGATACCACTACAGAATCAGATGTTAACACAAAATTATTTTTTTCTTTTCTTTTCGTATCTGCTAGGGCTATAAAAAATAATAGGCATGCAAACATGCAACTTGCTGATATGCTTATTTTAAACTGAACTTTAATTGTTTATAAATCAAGTTTTGCACTCTAGCATCACAAATGGTGGGGTTTTTATTACCCCTTGGAAATAAATTTAGTTATGTCTAAGAAAGGACACAAATCAAATAGTGGGGTACTTTTCTTCTCTTTTTTTCTCAACTTGTCACTTTATTAGTAGCCTCAATTTATTGATAATGAGTATCATTGACTTGCTTACTCTACAAGCCTTAATCAATATACAAGTAAAAATAAGCACTTCATGTGCTAATTTTCAAACCATTTCCCAGAATGTGTTCTCAGCTCTGGACTCCTTGTTATTGTTAGCATCTATGTTATTGCTAAGTAACAAAGTGTCTTTTACTTTGTAAAGAGCACTTTAGAAATTAAGAAACTGGAGGCACAAAGAACATTTCAAGGATGTAAATCTCTTCATGCAAGAAAAAAAGAAGAGTATAATTCCTTTGAGATATAGGGAGAGGAAAAATGATCATGATTAAAAAAGAATTTTGCCTTCTTTCAGTAGTACTGAAAGTTATATAGCTGAAGAAAAGTTATGTGTGATGTGAAGGATTAAAATTAGTTTGAGAATATTTTAGTTGAAATAAAGATTAAGAATGTCTCCTACGAAATTGTCTCATTATATACTACATAGTATAATGATCTTTAATTACATTGTGTTCTTTAGAGCACAGTGTGTTTACTTATTCTTGCACCATCACAGTTAAAGGATAATTTATAACTTTTAAGTTTGCCGAATTCATATGCTTTTTATTCCTATTCCTTAAGTTCTGTGTACACTCTGCATGTTGGTCTACCAAGGCTTTGTATTTTCACTAAAAATTAACAACAGTTTAGAGACTTCTTTTCACTAACTTTTCCTTTCTTTAAAGATTTAAGTAAGGGCCTACATAGAAAACAAATAACTATATGGTTTAATTTCTGTCTTCAAGAAAACAAAAATCTAGACATGCAAGATAATATTTGAACGAATATGTCTTAAATGAATGTAAGTAGTGAAATACCATGACTAAGGTGTTTTATTTGTTTATTTGATTTGTTGGTTCGATTATGGATCATTGGCTAATAACTTTCTCAATACAAAAGGCATGTGGAAGGAATACTGAAATATATTATGGTTGCCCTGTTTCAACGCAAAACAGGAAGCATGTGGTAGGGAGGAGAAACAGTAGATAACCAAACTTCTTGAGCATCTAAATGAAGAACTCTCCAAATGCAAAAATAAGGAGGGGAGAAGGAAGCAATTGAAGTTGGCAGAGAACTCTGAATTCTGATTCCTCTACAGGTGGATAATACAGATTGTATGTAGGTACTTATATGAGAGCAAAAATGGAAGAACAAGTCCAGAAACATTTCTGTACTATTCTCAACCATGGTAAATTGCTTAGGAATGTTCCTGGAAGTGATAATAGGACAAAAGACATTTCTTTGGTTGGTCTTCAGAGTTACCAAAAAAATAATGCTAGGGGTCTTAGGAGCCTTGATTTCTGGTGACAGGCTGGAGCACACATTGTCTGAGAGAAGAGACCACACAATTTGTAAATTGTGAAGAGGTTTGAAAAGGGGCTATCAGCAGAGCATGGTTGTGCACTCCTATAATCCCAGCGACTTGGGAGGCTGAAACAGCAGGATCACAAGTTCAAGACTAGCCTCAGCAACTTAATCAGGCACTAAGCAACATAGTGAGATCTTTGTTTAAAAATAAAAAAATAAAAATAAAAATGGGTGGAGATGTAGCTCAGTGGTAAAATGCCCCTGGGTTTAATCCCCAGTACAGAAAGAGAGAGAAGAAAAAAAACGGGCCTTCTTGGGGATGAAAGCATTTGAATTTAGGCTCACATGAAGAAGTACTTTAAAAGTGTTCTCATTGTACTTGATTTAAATGGACAGGTTGACAGCTTATATCATAGCAAAAGTGCTCCTCCAACTTTGCTTAGAACATTCTCCAATCATGGGGGTTCTTGAAAGAACTACATTGTCAAGTCTCCATTGTCAAGATTCTCTCTTTTTAAGCCTTTTATGTACATTAATGTTTGCAGAAAATTGTGGTAGAAATAATTCTCTGAATTTCTAGCATATAACTCTCTTAACTATAATAATCAAACTTTTTAAGCAGTTTGTTTCACTTGCTGATGAAATATATTTTATTTTATTATATTTTTCCACTTTGTTTTTACTTTGTAATTGTTTACTAATTATCTCATTTATTGACATATATTACCTAATAATTACTCAGTGCCTATTTTGTAAAAGTCACTGCATTAGGTTTATGAATTCAATGGAAAAGGCATAAAAATTTATTCAATGCCCATTTTATGGGATATATTGTGATGTTATGATATATGTTGGCCTTGTGGAACAAATAAATCCAGCTCTTTGATTTATCAACCTCCCCATTCATCATTTTTTGTGTGCATGTATTGAGAACACTTTAAATGTACTTTTACCAATTTTGAAACATATATTATTAGCTAGTGTCACCATGTTATTCAATAGAACATTAAAACTTTTCCTTCCTGTTTAACTGACAGTCTATGAATCTTTAGATTGTTATTTCTTCTTTCCCCATCCCTTCCTGCAACGAGTGGATTGAGGTTGCCTAAAATGCAGTATGGAGGTAGAACTTTAGGGATTATACTTTAGGAGAGATAACACCAAAAGGTCCAGTATTATTTCTTTCACTGTATTTTGATGATGTGGTCTCAGTTCTCCCATGCTGTATGTTGTAACGTAAGGGCCATGTGAACATCTCTCATAAGCAATTACCTTGATGGGAAAGCCCCCATTAAACTTTTGCATAGCAAAATCCTGAGACACATTAGTTCAGAGACACATCAAAGTAATGTCTTTCTTTTATCACACAAAAATATGCCATAACTCTAACTAAACTGCTGGATTTCCCTGAGATTTATGGTGTCTTCATTCATAAAATTGAAAAAATAAGAAAATTGAATCAATCTCTAACTATAAACAAAATGTTCAACTTGTATGGAGTCAAATTTTGTGAAAAATTATCAAAAGTTTCTAAAACTGCCTTTTTGTAATAGGATACAGAAAATGAATGAACATTCTAGAGTCATGGAAGTAGAATGTTTACAAACTACTCAAAACCATTGATATAACAAAGATCAAAACACGAAGCTCAAGTCAAGATCTAGAAGACTACTCCAATGCATGAATGAATTTTTATTAAATGTGGACTCTTTCAAAGTTATACTTAATATTCACAATATAGTCAATGAAAATAGCTTTTGTGACTTGAATATACAGTTATGGGCTGCATAACACCAGCTTGGTTAAATGACAGACCATGTATGCAGCAGTAGGGCCATAAGATTTGATTGCCTGGTGATGCAGTGGTCATCTTAGTTTGTGCATGTACACTCCATCATGCTCTCACCAGATGTTGTCAACTAAGAATGCAATTCTCAGAGAATTATCCCCTTCCTTGAGTAACATGAGACTATGTACTAATCAAAACATATTGAAGATCTCAAAGGAAATTTGGAATATTTGCAAAAGCACACTGTCTATAATAAAATGTGTAATTAAAACACAAAAAGGATATGAAACCAATATGCAAATTACCCACAGCAACTTTTAAGAACTTGCTTTAAAATACATATTTTAACAACTCATTAACCAAATTTAACAATTGCATCTGCTCAACTATCATTTATTTATAATATGTCAAGAACTGACTTGAGATCTGTGATATAAGGTGCATGAAAATACCTCAGAATAGCACCCAAAATTTATTATATTTTTATAGTGTCAGTCACCTGGCTAGGCATTTTACATACACTGTGTCATTTCATCCTCAAAGCAACCCCATGAGCTAGGTATAGAACCCATTATGAAAATTATTAAATTAAAGTTTCCAGAGGTTAAGCAACTTGTTTAAAAATACTTAACTGGAAAGTGTCAGAACCTTGATTGAAATTGAGTTCTCTCTGAACCCAATTCTCATTTTCCTTCACTCTAAGAGTATAAACTGACCTTGACTTCACTTGTTTAAAATAAACATGGCTAAAGAAGAAATACCCTAGAAAACGTACAGACAATTTTACATAATAATATATGTACATATTATATTTAAATGCACATACTCTTTAATATTATATGTGTGTATATACGCATTCTTTAATTTATCTCTAGGTTATTTGGAATTAATCTGATTATCAGGTATATTTTCACTTTTTTTCCAGTTATCTGTGCCCCAAATTCCAAAATATAATTTTGATAGTTTTTAAGAAATATTTTGTCAAAATGAAACTTTTAAAAACTCTGAAATCTGGTTTATATGTAATGTTTCAAATACATGTCTTATGTTATAAAAATAATTAATGTTTCATGACAATATTAAAAGAAACATACTGCAATCATACCAGTATACTTTAATATATTAAGGTCTTTCATGTGCCTGTGAAATGCTCACATACAAAAATATTTAGATCTTCTATAAGGTACATTATGAGTTTTGTTTTATCTCAGCTTACAACTAAAAATATTTCCAGTACAATTTCTTAACACTATGAACTTTGTTTTAGAAATGTTAACATATCAATATAGTCATGAAAGCCATGGAAATAACTGGCTGCCTTCTATTGGAAAGTAGGTTTATTTTGTAAAATAGGTATAATCTCCCTGCCTCATAAAATAGATAACTTATATGGGACCTTATTTATTTACTTATATTGCTTTCCTTTAGGTTGCTTCAGTGATCTATTAAATCCACCTATATTAATTGTTCCTTTTGCAGGATCCACATTCACATGCATTCTTAAGAACTTTAAAAATGAGTAAGAATGTTAAAACATAAGGATATTAGATTTGAGTTTTACATTGTTAGGATGAGGTGTTTGTGCTACAGCACAAGGAAACATTTTCCTTCAAACTGTATTTGTTTCATACACACTAAAAAAATACTGTGGAGATAAGTAAAACATTTCTGCTAAGCCTAGACTGGTAAGACCTTCTTGATATAAGACTACTTGTCATCAGACAGCTTGTAATATAACTTAGATGCAATATAATATTAAGAATATTAAGAAAATTAAAGCAGAACATTAAGAAATTAAAGGTGCATTTGAGTATAATTTTTGAAACTATGGGGTTTTGTAAACTGAAATGCTACTTGGCATCAGTCATCATCTCTCTGTTCTTTCTCCTCCATCTTGAATTCCTCATGATTAAGAGCTCTGTTCTTCAACATTTCGCCAAAAGCAGTCAACATTTTAGAAGATATCTCCACATTATACAGCACAAACTCAGGGGAAAGTTAAATTTGCATAATAGAATGAACAGAGGAGCTATAAAGCACCTTTTTAAAAAATTAGATTGACACTTTTTTCTAAAACTCATATTTGTAATCAATTTATCAGTTCAAATTATAACTAGAACACTATGCTTTCTCTGTCTCCCTTTCCCCCTCCCTCCCTTTCTCCTTCCTCCCTCTTCAGACTGAGAGGTACTACCATATGAAAGAATTTAATTGAGTACTTGTATTTCCAGGAAACCTTAGCCAGATCTTGGTACAATCAATGAAGTGGTTATGAAGGACATATGAATTATCATGGATCCAAATTTTATCCTTTGTGGACAAAGGAGCACAGTTTGAAAAGAAGATGATGTTTTGCCTAATAATGTGAACTTAGAACTCCAAGGCAAACAAGTAACCTGACAATCTACAGGGTAATTAAGAACACGGTTCTCCCATTCTTAGAGAATCAAGTTAGTCTGAGAATTAATGTCTGTTATTGTTCTGAAAGAAGCAATTGTGTGCACATGTGTGTGTGTGAATGTGTGTGTGTGTATGTTATATAAGTAATAAGCTGAGAAAATGGAAAATCACAATGGATACTAGCATGTCTGCAACTCTCCCCACTGAAATGAAGAGAGAACATGGACCTGGGGATGTTTACTCCTAGAAATGCATAATGGGCTATACACTGTGGTCACTCACAGAATTTCTCACTGATATTCCAGGTATATTTTACTTCTTGGGGATTGAAATTTGAGGAAATGCATTGACAAAGTTAGGGTGAGTTCTGGGCCCATATTCAAAATTCCTGAACAGGTAGATGTCAGTTTTTCTTCAAGATGGAGACCATACATTCAAAATTTAGCTGAACAAGACATTTTTACAGAGAGTAAAACATAAAATGCAATATTAAATTTAGGAACTTAGAGCATACAAAAAGGAATCCCTTTAGAAGAATACTGTAGGAAAGATGTAACTCCAGAGGTATTTTTCCATTGGGCCATGTGGAACATCTCTTTTAATATATAATTTTAAATGCGATGCCCTATGTTTATTAATTACACTAGCACTTACTCAAGGATGATTACCTTATTTAGACGTAAGAGATACAGAGGAGAAAAAAGAAATGAAGAAATTTAGATAACCATATTATATTGACATTTTAATGCTCTGTGATCAAAAGAAACATCTTCTAAGTGAGTGTTCCATATCTACTACCTTCAAGTGCTCACCATCATCAAAGTTAGTGTCAATCATGTTAGGGCTGGGACACAGGAAAACTCATGACAATAAGAAGACAACACCAGAAGAAATGTAAAACATTCTCTTCTTCAAAATATACTAGAGGGCATCAACTTTCCTGAAACTTTATTTTGCTGTCTGTCAAAAGGGAATAAAATGGAGATTTGACTTTTTCTTAGTTTTACAAATTCTGTGAAGTAATATATGAGAAAAAAATCTGTAAGTCAGAATAAGTCATATGAATATAAGACACAATTATAAAAATTAAATGCAAAATTAATGCAGAATTGCTTATTCATAGACCCAATGGAAGGATCTTTAATATTAAATGATTTACTGCTACAACCACAGTGCCACCTATGGACTTCATACCAGAACTATGGAACAGAAGCTCATTATATCAACATGGGTCCCTGCCACCCTTTGGTTGGCTATCTATATCATCTCAACTTTTTATTGGCAAGATTCCATGATAAAGTCTTCTGTAGTGTTCCAGAATTTAATTCAGTTCAGAACATGAATCTTTCATCAAACAGTTTGGAATTTAGATCTATAGTTTTTAAAGATCTAATAGCAAATGTAACCAGGAAACAGAAGAGACAAGACAATCATTTAAAAACTTTCTATTAGACTGCCCTCTAAATGTAAGAGTGACATTTTTAGGAAGCTTAGACCACTGCATCCTTATTAATTGAAGCTGTATATTCTAATCTAATAAAAACCTAAAAAATTGTATTTATACTAATGCATGGAGTGAGGGAAAGAGAAACTACTGATTTAATGCATTAAAATATAACTTTCATTCTTTAGAAAATATTTACTAAGGGCCAACACAGTTCACATGCTCATAGGTTAGGAGGGATAAAATCAGATAATATAAATATCAGTCTTAGTATAAACACAGATGATATAAGATAATAAATGAAACACATATAGTATGGCTAACAAGAAAAAAAGAAAAAAGTGAAGTCAACTTTGAAATTCTGCTTAAGTAAGTGTTCCTTATCATCCAAAAAGACTTCTGTGATAGAGTTTTAACTAAAGTTCCACGTGTCTTCATCACTCTACCCTATACACAACAAAAGACATGGTAATCAGGAATAACATATAAGCTTCAAGGCTAAAATAGGTTAATAGATGTTCTTGTTAAAAATTATAATTAATCCATAAAGAATACAAGAAAAAATTGTTGTCCCCCTAGAGACAACTTTCCCTGGTACATATATTAGTCCAGACAAAATTGTAAGAAGTAGAGATTCTACATAATGTTAGGGTCTAGGGGGAGAATCTTTAAGAATCAGTGTACATTTTTACTTTTCCTCTGTATGTGGATGATTATCTCCTATTGGATACAGGGCAGTAGGAAAGCTAACATCCAGGGATTCAGATTGAAGCCATCTCTCTAATTCTTTTAAAATTAAATATATGACAAACCTTATAGGCTTTGCAGTAATTATTTATTTAATAAATAAATAAATTGGACAACCTACAAATCAATTATGTCTCTGTGTTAATAGACAGGTATGCATGTGTCCTGCATAATAGTTGAGCAATGTTGCAACCAAGTGCAAAAATTTCTAGTTTACAAATTACCTTTCATATGAGAACATCTTTCAAAAGAAAGAAAGGAAGAGAAAGAAAGAAAGAAAGAAAGAAAGAAAGAAAGAAAGAAAGAAAGAAAGAAAGAAAGAAAGAAAGAAAGAAAGAAAGAAAGAAAGAGAAAGAAAGAAAGAAAGGAAGGAAGGAAGGAAGGAAGGAAGGAAGGAAGGAAGGAAGGAAGGAGGGAGGGAGGGAGGGAGGGAAAGAAAAGTAGGTTTCTGTCTTATTTCTATACTTTTATAATCAAGATTGTTTGGTTGCTAATATACTAAGTCCTAGTCTACAAATTTTGGCATAATTAAATATGCACTCATAGGTAACAAAACAAATCATAAAATAATCTTAGTAATTAGATGAAAATACTTTTCATTTCTGTGTTCTTGAAACATTAACAATATGATCAGTCATTACTATAATTATTGTGAGAAAATATATATTAATAGAGCTAGATAATTGTGGGGAAAGATCATCAAAGACCAAATGAATAATAAATGGAAAATAAGGTCCATATCAGGAACTAATATTTTAGATTCAAGTGCTTAACATGACATTTTGGGGAAATTTTCCTCGTGCACAGTTCCTCAATTGTTTTGTTGTCTGCATTAAGAGCCTGTAAATTTGTTCATTATTCATTCTGAGCTAGCTGCTCTGAAGAGTTACCTATACTGCAGTTGACTCACACTTTGACAGAATGACAGGTAAATTTGCACCATGTTTCTCAAAGGTTACTAAGGATTTCTCTAAATTAACCTACTGTGGCCTAATTGGTTCACTCTTTTTTTTTTTTTAATAGAACAATAGCAATAACAACAAATGAAAATCTAACAAGGCATATCTTAGAGAAACTCTAATAAATATGTGGAAGAATATTTTTATTCTAAAGAAAACTCTAGGAATTTTATAATCCTAAATTGATCAACAGAGCCCTTTTATCTGATAACACAATTTTCTCAGATTGTAAGGCAGCAGGAGTCTAAGAAAATGTTGTACCTATAAAATTGAATGAAGCCTAACAGCTTGAATTTTTACTTAATTTGAAAGTGTTTTTACGTTTTTATTAAGATTCCTTCATTAACCTTTAATACTCCATTTTCTAGTTCTTGTGGATATATTACTACCAGAGGTCCTAGCCTAGATAACAGCAAAATCTAATTAGAATGTATCACACTTGCTTGTCACTTTCTCGGCCTGAAACTCGTCATGCCTCCATGAACAGACATGGGCTTCACCCTGAGGAGAGTTGGAGAATTCATCACAGGCGATTCATAAGGTGTGACCAAGTGTAGGGTGAAAATATAATTATCAGATATGGAATTCTCAAATTCCTTGACTTTAGAGATACCAAAAACTCATTTGGACTGAAAGCCTAGGGAATAGAATATTCTGATTAAGTTGATTTTCTGCCTCAATCATGGTAAACGCATAGACTTTTTTCACACATTATTTTAAAAAAATGAATTATATGACCAGCGTGTTTCTACATCATGTGCAACTAGAAGATAAAGAAGTTATACTCCATTTATGTATGATGTGTCAAAATGCATTCTACTGTCATGTAGAACTAATTAGAACAAATAAAACAATTTTAAAAAAGAAAAACAAAAAGAAAGTGATACTGATACAATAAGAGTTGTGTTTGACATAACAGTAATAGTGAATTTATCATGATTCTGGTTCTTCTGGATGTATAAGATGTGTGTGTATATATATATACATACACACACACACATATATATATGGTATCTACATTTGTGCATATTCTACTTCATCTATCTAGATATCAACATAAAGATATAATGTACAAGATAATTTATATAAAATTGGATATAAATAAATTGGTATAAAATAATGTATCAATGCTTCCTAAATAATAGCAAGCAACACCTCCTAAAATTATTATGTAAATTCTGAAGCTCCAAGGATGTTAGTGTGGCCTTTGGAAATACCTCAGAGTACACTGTGGCATTAAGTTAGAAAAACTACTTAACTTGGAAATATGTAAAAATTACATTTACAGAATTTACAGCTTTTTCTGCTTCCATGATATATGCTCTTTGAACTTACAGCTAATAAATTGGTGAGTTAATAAAATAAAGACTATCTGCTATTGTTCATTTAATCGTGATCCTAAGACATGAACTCAATTTTTCCATGTTTATTCTTCAACTGGTTTTAAATATCAAAAATCTGCAAAACGTGTATCTGGTTCTGTTTTGTCCCATCAGACTATTTTAAGAATTTCAGTAAGATACAGTAATTGCCTTTTATCTTTATACTTAAAACCTCACACAAAAGCAGAGAAACTGAAGATCTTAAAAATTGAATATATTAGAAAAGTTCTTGTATAGTTCTCAGTAATAATACAATATGTTTAATTCAATATTTAAAAGTAAGATTTTTTTTAGTATTTGGGGTAGTAGTCTATTTTTAAAAAATGAACAGAGATCATTTAACTATGTTTTATTGAGTTACCAAGTAATTAATTTCAAGTGGTCCTGCTAATTTCCAGTGGGCCTTGCTTTTGTGTCAAGTGTTAAGAACTTCAATTTTAAGATAAATTTCTTCATAAAATTAACTATTTCAGCTTTAAAAATCAGTACAAAGGCATCCAGGTTTTTTTTCATCCTATCTATCTACTCCTCATTTACCTTCCAAACTCAGTTTGAGAACTGCTTGGAAATTAAAAGTTCCCAGCTGAAATATTCCTTCCCTTATGTAAAGCTCACATTTCACAGAAATTTAGTTTCTATAAAGCATCTGGGTCACAAGGAAGATTCCAATTATTTATGTCAATCTGGTATATGAAATCAATATTAGGAGTGGATTGACCCAAATTATTAAACTACAATTCTTTTAAAGTCAGTTAATTAGGTTTGAGGATCAAGAGCAAATCTCTCTTCAGTTCATCAGAAAATAATATCTACTAGGTAATTTTAATATATATTGACAAGAATCTTGGAGTATCAACTTGACTCCTAGCTGAGGAGAAGCATATTCTGTGGCTATCAGAAATCAGTGGTGTTTTCTAGTGTTAGAATATTCAATGTGGGCTATAATTCTTTCTAAATACTGTAACAGACGAAATGCAAAGAGAACAAAATGTGAATGCTGATGTGGGATGATCCAATATAAAATCAGAAGCTGATCCAGAATCTGATTACTGAAAGCCATGCATCAATGGCAAAAGCTAACTTGGGAAGAGAAGAAAAAACTGCATTTTCATTTTCATAAAAAAGGCAATGAGCCGATACATAGCAAGATGTTACCTAAGACCCAATCTATAGAGGCTTTTGTAAGCTCTACTGACACCTTGACTAAAGTCAACAAAAAAGAAAAAAATTTTCTACACCTAGAATATTTGGCACAAAACAAAGATGATAGGATAATCAATGCTTTGTGTATTTTAACATTCCACTTAAAATTTTTAACTTTTAGATATTGTGTAAATGTGGTGTTATCATTTACTTTTAAATGATTTTTATTTGGCATATTCATTTTTTAATAGTCCATTCTTTTGATGTGTTCTTTATTAAAAGTCTAAATCAAATAGGGATATTTGTACAAGTTAATGAAATATATAATCTTATCACTACATATCAACTCACATTATTATTATATTAGTTTTTGATTACATTATACTAGTTTGTTTTACAGAAAACCCCTGAAACTTTTGGGAAAATGTCTCACTTATCATTATGCTCATTCATTGCTATTTAAACATATAATACCTCAAAAAACAGTTACTTATAATTTAAGAATTTTCTAAAACAGCTGGGAAATATGATTTTCCATTTTTGTATTTGAATATTGATATTTGTCAGGAATTTTGAGACATCGCCTTAAAGAAGATTAGTGTTCCATGATATAGAAGAGTTGACAGTGGAATTTTCCCTTATCTTTCTTTGAATGTATTGCAGTTCATGTGTACCAAGACATTTTCCAGTGTTAATTAAAATTACACAAACAAATTAGAAAAATAGCTTTAAAATTCCTTTAAAGAAGTCATAGGATAATTGAATATTTGAAGAATCTAGCTTTAGCAGGAGTGGTAGAGGGAATGAGACAACATTATGTAAGAGTCCTTTGTCAGCCATATTATTTTGTGACTGTGCATGTGTGAGAGAAGAAGGTAAGTAAATCAAAAGTATAGAAAATGAGAAGACTAAATATTGCTGATAAGGGCTAAGTTCAAACAGAAACATTGAAAAGCAGCCAAAGTACACTAGGCATATTTACCAATCCAACCACTGGCTTGGCTGGACCAGGAATGACCTTGCTCAGGAACATGAGGAGCCTGCCTTTAGGGAGAGCAGAACATCAGAACTTCAGGGAATAGCCAACTGCTGAGAGAAAGGAGGGAGACAAACCATTTCATTTTTACCAGATTCACTAATCAGATAAATCACTTTACCTCCAGTCTCTAGGGATGAAGTAAATGAAAATATAAAAAAGAAGTCACAATTGTAATAGTGAATTCCTTGACTATAAAAAGTCATTTTTTCCTCTGCATTTTAACGTCTCTGAGATAGATCTATGCTGCTTCTAGTCATTGATGATATTTGAGACTGCTGCTGGACAAGCAATAAATATGTAAGATACAGCTGTTCATGTTTGACCTAGGTATTATTTGAAGGACATATCTAGATGATTACAACTCTTCAAGAACCATTTGAGAAAAATACCAATCCTGAATATTTTCTGAAAGACCTAGTCTTGACACCACTTGGGGAAATGAAGGAAATGCCATCATTAACAATGACAGGGGAATGTGGAAGAAATATCAGAGACTTTAGACCACTTTTAAGAATAGCAGCATTAGCCATATCCTTGATGGTTGTAAGAAGGACACTTTCGAAAACCTGGGGACATTGTCCTTGCTGGAAAAACTCATTCACAAGGATAGGACCCTCAGTGTCAGGAAGTTTCAGCATGTCTTACCCAAGTAATTTTGGTTATTTATTCTTTCTTATGTAAGTACAAGGGTTATACCTGATTTTAAAAATCCACATTTAATTAAGTCTAGAAGAGCTCTTCTAAAAATTTTGAAGTACAAATTCCAACTCATAAAACATATTGTCATAGTTTAATTGGCAATATTTTTCTTTAGTAGTACACACAATAATAGCAAATCTTATGATTAGTGACATATTAAGTTCAATAAAATAAGAATGATAGTATGTGATTTTAACTGAGTGCTCCCAACATGCCAGACATAGCAGTTTGCATATTTTAATTTTATTTAATTATTATGAAAACTATAAAGGAATTACTTAACACTATTGTTATTTAACCCATTAAAAAAAACAAGATACAAAGTGGTATATAACAATTATCCAGGGTCATACAGATAATAATTGTACAAATGGAATTTTAAAACCAGCCTAACTAGAGAGTCGACCAACTTAAACACTGTACCAAATGGCTTGAGATACGCGAAGTACTTGAAAGCCATCATTTTATTTGGAGAAAAATTAAAAAACCTAAATTCTGAACTAAAATAGAAAATGTTTCTTTTTAAAAATTCTTACCACTATTTCTTATTTTAAATATTTAAGGGCAACTTGTCAAAGATATGTCTTTAAAAAAACTTGAAAGTTAATATTTCAAAGTTATTGCTAAATAAGAAATACTAATCTATTTGTACCAGTCTTTTACCAACTATGCTTCTATTTTTTATGTATGATTATAAGACTGAAGAGAGTCATAGTCTGTGTAGCTAGTGGTGGAAGGAAACAAACTAACCAACATTAGATCAAATTGTTTGTGGGAAATTAGATTTTAATCCTCATTGGTCATAAAATGCAGTGTTTATAGCCTCAAATTACACAGAACTTAAAACAGCGCCACTTTCAATAGTTAGATATAGGTTATGCATGTACAAATAAAAATTAATTAATTGTTGCTATATAGTTCATCTTATATAGCATTAAAAGAACTTTAAAAGAATTTTTTAATTATATGGAACAATGTTCAGTATTACAAAGAAAACTTCAAATTTATATCTATGAATGTTATCAAAATGACCTTGTAAAATTTAAAAACTATATGATTTACATTCAATTTACTGTTGATAATTTATGAGAAAGGTATTCTTAATTATAGAATATTACTTACAAATTCTGCAGGAATCCATATTTCATTGTTAAAATTAATTGAAAATGTATTTATTTAATCATTTGTCAATTTCTATTTCTGTCCCATCATATATCTAAAATGCCTTTGTGGTTCTGCAAGGTTGTTCCTAAGAATTCTTAGGATTATAGAGACACAAACTTGCTAAGTATCACATATTATTTAGATTTCTTCTGCTGTAAAAGATATTAATGTGAGCCCAATTTATCCTGGACAGAGTACTGCTTTGTATATGACTGCATGCATACCAACATCAGCTGGGGTTTGAAGACTGTTGCAGTCTAGGTTTTCCTTACTGAAGAGGTTGTTGTTCTCTGAATGTCCCCATTTCTTAGGACAGCATAGGAGACCAGTGGTAAAATATGTATGAACATGTCAGGCCAATTCACCTGCATGAGAAGAGGCCATATCCTATATCTAAAGTAAGTAAAGCTACTTTGGTGGAAAAAAAAATATCATCTTTTGAATTAAAATCATCAAAAAAGAATTTTCAATGAATAAATGTAATGAATTTATCATGTTTAGAGTATTTATAGCTAGAATGAGGTTTAATTTAGTTTATTGGAGAAAACAAATTTATAAACTGCAAAAGGGCTACCAGAGACTGTGCTAGATGACATACTGCAGTAGAAACAGCCACACGTCCTGCCTTCATGGCAGCAAGAATCAAATGCGATGACAGACTGGAAAATGCACTCAGGTGCTCACCAGCAGGAGCAAGATCCTAATGTTTTCACTGATACAAAATGAATAAAAATGTCTGCACATTTCCCTGACATAATTTTGGAGAAGAAGAGATGAGATATCAGAAGTAATTTTAATAATTTTATTGCAAGCTTATTGGCTGTTGTTTGGATAACTAAGCATGTGAATCTGCTTGTAATATAAGAGAAGGGAATAAATTTATGAGCAGCTAAATCCTGCCAGTCAGGTATTAGAGCAAGTATCTAGACTTCCCATTAAATAAAATTTTGATTGCTAGTTCTAAAAATTATTCAATATGAAATAGGCAAACACCACAGAAACGACAATTTGTTTTCAGAAATAATCATTTTCCTTTGAAATCCACAATTATTTAAAAATCTTTTGCATGTGGAAGGATCACTAAATCCCTATTATAACTTATATTTTGCTTTGTGTATTTATATGCACACAAACACATAAAGAGCAAGAGAGAAGCAAATATTACATGCTCATGCAAATTCAAAGATCTTCCAACAAGCCAAAGAGTCATTAAAATTATATATATGTAATGTAGTCTTCAAGAGTTTCCTACTCAAGCTCTGACTGAGAATTTTCTTTCTCTCTGCTTCCAGGAACACACTGGAAAACAAAGATAAAAGAGAATTCTCAAGCAAGTCATTTACTAACTGAGAATTTAATTGTGATGTTGCCAACTATGGTCTGATTTTTTATCATCTTTTGTTCCAGGGTTGTAAACCTTTCAATTCATTTATATTTATAAACAATCCCTACCTCATTACGTGCATGGATTATTAGGAATGTCTCCCAATAGAATTGTCAACTTTCTCTACATAATTAATTAAAAATCCTGGTTCACATTTTATCAAACTTTTACAGTGGGTTAGAATATCTGAAATCTGAACTGAAAGTCTTTGGTAGCCCAAATGACTACTCATTCCTTCCTTTGGAAAGCTCTTTATTTCATGGATTTGAAAAGGGGGATTAAAGCCACTGGAGAAATCACCTTGGGCAGAATGTGCTTTTGCTGATAACAGAATTATGTTTCGCAGTAAAGGAAGCCAGACTCTGTATCTAATTAACAAACCAACTCTGATAAAAACAAATCAAAAGAGAGAACTTATAGCCAAAAGCTATGATCCTACCTGTGAAAGAATAGAGAAGGTGTAATAGTCGACCTCTGACCATGACAGTATTTGAAAATCATGCTGTATATCTTAGGGGGACTCAAATGAGCTGTCTTCATCTCCTCTACAGCAGAGTGAAATCCCTAATCCTACAACTTGACCCTAGCTCCTCACAGCAGCACCTTCAAATCACCAGCCTTTTAAACCCTACCAATGCTCAGACTCCACATTGAGAGTTTCTGTTTAGGTAATTTAGGGAGGAACAGAAAGCAGATCACAGTATATTTTTATGTACATATCATCAAGTGACCATACTGTACAATCAGGCTTAAAATTTGAATTGAATTCAAATTCTATCAGTTCTGGGGAAATTGCACAAAAATATGTTCATTCTCTTAATCTTCATAATATTCATTTTATTTATATCTCATATTTCTCAGCATTAGCCTAAATTTCAAAAGATCAGTGTGAATTTAGTGTGAAACAACAGGCAATAGAACAGAAGTGCAGAGAAAGAATGAAACACACACTGATATTTAGTACACACTTCAGTGCCCTGCCACACAAAGTACTTAAAATTTCAAAGATCTTTCATATCCATGGTTTTCCACATTCTTTATTTTGTTGGGTTTTTTGTCTGTTTTATCTTGGACTCAAGTTTGGAGATGGAGCTAGTCTCATACCTCTGAGTGGCACATTAACAAGTTAGATATATGCAACATTTTCTGTATATATTTATTTAATTCCCTGGCCCTCTCCTTTTTCTTTCATCCATAATAGTCTGCCAACATAGTGTGTATTATTTTGGTATCTATAAATACATCCTAAAAGAAATTAGAAGTCGTTCCATTATTCTCATTTTTACATTGAAGAATTGGTAAGGAACTTTTTACATGCATAATTTTTAAAAATGGAAATGTGAGTTCAGAGGGTAGAAATATGATAAGGCTTTAGAAACACAATTTTCTTCAGTTTCTTCCAATTGATATTCTTATTAGAGATAAATTAATGCTTTTCTTCACACACACTTGCTAAAAATATGAATTATCATTCATCCTTTATTATTATTAATCTGTTAGACAAAATTATTTCATATTGTTACATTAATTCAGAATCTTTGATTACTAGTGAGGTTGAACACATTTTATTATGTTTAGCACCTATTTGTAATTCTATTTTTGAGTTTTCTAGTTCCTTTGACTGTTTCTCACTTAGAATTCTTATTAAGCCATAATTTAATGTGCAATAAAATGGACAAATTTCAAATATTAATGAGATCAATTTGGGCAGTTGCATAATATTTCAATCGTGTCTCTTTCTAGTTGAGTCATCTATCCATAATCCGTCTTCCCACAAAAGCCTTTTGATTTCTATCAGTATAGATCTAACTTTTCTATTGTTGAATTTCATACATAAATGGAATCATATAGTATATACACATTTGATTCCAAATTTTTTTGCTTAATATATTTGAAATCAACCATGTTGCTGTGTATCAATAATTCATTTATTTTTATTGGTGATTATTACATATTCATATATAGTAACTTGTCTAAGAATTTTCCTTTTAATAACCTTTGGCCATCCTAAAGATGGTTGATGTAACATTCTTATGCAAATTCTGTTATTGACACATTTTCAATTTCCTCAGTTAAATACCTAACTTTAGGTATTTTAAGTGGGATTGCTTGGTCATACTGCAGACATTTTATATTTCATTTTATTTGAAAAATACAAAATAGTTTTCCAAAATTATTGAGCCATTTTATTAGCAATGTATAAAAGTGCCAGTCGCTGCATATCCTCATCAACATTTATGTTCCCATCTTTTTATATTTTTCATTCCAAAGCGAAATGATAGCTCATTGTAATTTTAATTTTCATTTCTATGGAGAACTTTACAGGTAATTATTGACTATTCATATACTTCTTTTTCAAAGCATTCTATTTTTTGCCCACTTTTTAAAAAGTGAAGTTTTTATCTTTTAACTCTTAATTTGTAGATTTTTAAATTCCTGATAAAAGTACTTTGTCACAAAATGAGTTTCAAATAATTTCCTTTTGGGACTTGTATATTTATTTTCTGCTTATGTCTTCAAATGAGCAGAAAATTTTTCATTTTTTATTGAACTCCGATATCTTTATTTTTGTTATTAATTATTCTAGTTTAATTGGTCAAGAAACCTTACCTAATGCCAAGAGAGAAATATATTTTTTTGGTACTCTTCTAGAAACTTCATATTTCTGTGTTTACATTTAGATCTTCAATTTATCTCAAATTGACTTTTGTGTGCTGAATTAACAAAGATATCATGATTTATTTTACTTTTGTATGAGAGTCAAGTAGTTTTTCTTTTGTCAAAAGGGAGAAAATACTTACAAACCATATATCAACTAAAGAATTCATGTCTAGAGGGTATAAAGAATTCTTAAAACACAACAGTAATAAAATGAGCAATTCAATTAGCAAATAAGCAAAAAAAAGACACTTTACTAAAGAGGTTATAGTGATGAAAATAAGCTCATGAATATATGTTCAATATCAGCATTCTTCACACAAATGCAAGTTCATTTCTCAATGATGTCACTATACCTTTTTTAGTGTGGCTAAAATTAAACACACACACACACACACACACACACACACACACACACACAGAATTCCAGTGGAATGCAGAGACACAGTATAATGGAAGTCACTCTGGAAAATGATTTGGCAGTTCCTTAAAATCTAAATATATATATTTATTATAGAACCTAGTAATTGCATTCATTCTTCAGCATTTGTTTTGGATAAATGAAAACAAAATCTGTACATATTTTCTCAAAGCAATTTTATTTGTCAGAGAAAAAATCTAGAAACAAAATGTCCTACAATAGATTAATGGTTGAAAAAATGTGGTTCATCTCTCTTATTAAATACTACTTAGCAATAAAAAGGAATGATTTTTTTTCCCCACTTTTGATGATGGGTACTAAACCCAAGGCCTCTGAAATGCTAGGCAAGTGATCCCACTGAGCTATATCCCCAGGCTAGGAATAAACTTAGTACATGTAACAACCTGGGTAGATCACAAGGGGATTGTACTGAGTGAAAAAAAGTCAATATCGAATAATCATGCACAATATCATTCCTTTTACATATCTTTCTCCAAATGAAAAAATAAATAGGGATATGTTAGTGTTTTCCAGGGATTAGACATGGTGGAGAAGACAGGGTGACATTTCAGGAGTAACACTGGAGAGATCTTCCTGATAATGGAGGAGTTCTGTGTCTGAAAGTGTTGATTATGTAAATGTACGTGGACAAAATGACACAGAACATGCACTCTATAGCAATATTATTTTCATGGTATTGAAATCCTACTATAAAGTATATAAGATGTAACAATAGGAAAAACTGAGTTGGGCATATATAAAGACATCTTTATACTATATTTGTAACTTCCTGTGAATCTATAATATTTAAAATAAAATGTGAAAAAAAAGACTTTCCTTATGCCAATGTATTGTCTTAGCTCCTTAAAGTTCATGGACCATATACATAAAGATTTATGTTTTTACTCTCCAGTGCATTCCTTTGGTATGTGTTTGTGCCTATTCTTATCCCAAACTTTGTAAAGTTAATTTGTAGCCAGACTGAGACAGCTCTTTGCTTATATCTGGGAAGTATCATCTGTCTTTGTTGGACTAGGTATGGTTATGTGTTGACTAACCAGCTAACTCAAGATTGGCAATGAGCTATTCAAAACTTTCAACTCCCTTTGTGACATCTAGTTGATAATTTTCAACTGGCATAACTGGTTAGTCCTGTTTGGTTATGTGACCTAGGGGGTATTAAATACTTCCTTTTTATATCTACCTTGAGCTCTCTTAAAGCCAAGATTCATCACACATTTGGATAGTTCAGCCCGGAGACTAAGTGCATCTTTGTACAAGAATACAGCACACTTTCCTCTGCAAGGGTCTCACATGCTAAACTTGTCTGCATTCGATTTTTCTTGCTATATCATGTCCTTCACCTCATTAAGAGCTTGACATAAGAGCTCAGTTCACAATAATTTCAAGTTTCCTCTACATTTTTTTCTTGATTCTTGGGACATTTAGAAGAATATATTTTGATTCAAATATCTGTGGTTATTTCATTTTCTAGTTATTAATAATTTCTAATCTAATAATATTAACATAATACATTTTGTGTGATTTCATAGTTTAAATATTTGTCAATTCTTTTTTATAAAACAGCATATAATCTATTCTAGTGATTGTTCTGTGTCTATTTGAAAATCAAGTATGTATTCTATAGTTTTTGAGAGAAGCATTTCATAAATATCAGTTAGATCAAGTTGTTTGATGGTGTTTCAATCTTCTCTATTTTTTTCTGATATCTTGTCTACATATTTTATTCATGTGAAAAATAAATGTTAGTAATTTCTAACTATATTTGGAAATTAGTCTACTTTTATTTTTAATTCTGTCAATTATTATTTCACATGTTTTAAGATTTGTTAGCTATATTCAGAACTAAGCGTGCTGTTCCTTCTCTTCAGTTTTCTTTGGACAAATTAACTATTAATACTTGAATTTTGTCTCTGATACTGATATTTTCAGTAACTATTCTAAAGCAAGATTCTTAATTTCAGCACTCTGAAATTTGGAGCCAAATTATTTTTTGTCATTAGAAGACTGTCGTTTGTGTTGCAGGGTTTTAGAAATATCTCTGGCTTCCACCTATTAGATGCCATTTCATCCCCACCTCAGTTGTAACAACCGGAAATGTCCCGAAGCATTACTAAATATCCCTTGCCGAGTATGGTATCACTTTTCTAGAGACTACAATGTTCATTTTATATTATAGTTTACTGTAGTATTATTATGCTCCTTCAAAAACAATATAAAAGACTTTTTTATAGTTCAATCCCATTTTCTTGACTCTGTCCTTTTAGGGATTTTTTTCTTTATCTGATTTTTTTTCTATCAACAATACATTGGTATGGTTTTGTTATTATTGGTTGTTTTAATTACCCATGATTTATATTGTCAAAATTTATTTAAAAACAAACAGAGGCACACAAACACACACATCATCACTTTAAGTACTTCCTTAGGCCTCCACCATTTTTAGGAGTCTTTCCTCTTTAAAAATGTAAGGTTCTGTGTTTGGGATTGGGATCTCTGATGTCTTCATGGCTGTGGCATGCTTGGTGGCTGGTAAAGTTACTATACAAAAATATGGGATGACCCGGGCGCAGTGGCTCACGCTTGTAATCCCAGCACTTAGGGAGGCTGAGACAGGAGAATCGCGAGTTCAAAGCCAGCCTCAGCAATGGCGAGGCGCTAAGCAGCTCAGTGAGACCCTGTCTCTACATAAAACACAAAATGGGGCTGGGGATGTGGCTCAGTGGTCGGGTGCCCCTGAGTTCAATCCGTGGTACCAAAAAAAAAAAAAAAATGTATGGGATGCCTAACTACTGGAAAAGTTTCTGTACAAAAGTATAGAACGCCTAGCTGCTAGGACAGTGTCTGTAGGAAAGCACAGGATGTCTAGCTGCTATAGCAATGACCTCTATGAGGAGGCTCTGAGCTAGAGTCTTATCAGCCTTGACCTAGATCTCAGGCATACAACTCCTGGGAAATAAGGAACTCTCTTGTTAACCAACCACAATATTTTACCAAGTTCCTCTGCTCCTGAACCTGTCCACATAAGAGTAACTTTAAACAATTGACTTTTCTTGAAAGCTACACAAAGCTCCTAACATTGCACATTGAAACTTGGTATGTAACTGAGAAATAAGCTGCATAATGTTGCTGACTCTAAACTGCCTAGTGATACAATGAACAATAATGTACTAATGATGCCAGTGACCTAAGGTAACCTATTGATATAAATAAAGCCTGTAGCTTGGACAAGCAGCCATTTTGCCTCTGAATCTTGCCTCTGTGTCTTCTTTGATTTCTGTACGTGAAGATACTGTGTTTGATCTTATCTGACACCCTTTTCCTTCAACATTAAGAACTTCTGATAGTAGAATGAATCAGACATAACTTTCCCATGTTCATATATGAATGCACAACCAGTGAATCTCCACATCATGTACAGCCACAAGAATGGAATCCTAATTAGAATAGATTTATAATCCATGTATGTATAATATGTCAAAATATACTCTATTGTCATGTATATCTAAGAAGATAAAATTTAGGTGTGCCTTAACTTTGTCTTAGCAGGCCATTCTACCAAATGAATTCCTTCTGTCTATTCTCTGAACAGCTTTATACCATCTTTATTTTTAAAGGTACTTCACTGGATATTGATTTCTGGGTTGACAATACCCCCTTGCTTCCTACTATGGTTTGAGTGTCCTCCAAAGTCCTTGTGTCTTTTCACTTTTACTAGAATCTCCATTAATATTCTTATTTGCTTTGTGATTCATTATCCAAACTGCTAAATGTTACTTGGTGTATACACTTCTCCATTTTTTTCTTTTGTTTTTTTCCATCTTTCAATCTTATCCAACACAACAATGCAATTAAGAAATTTCAGTGTCTCAAATAGAGAATGCAAATATTTGTATCAGGGAATTTATTGACAGTTTTGGTATGAACTTAACACAAATCCTTAACATAAAAGTCAATTTAGTTCTTTGAGTGAGTGGCTGACCAACAGACACAAGTTCTCACATAAATTACAAATCTAGTATGGAAATTGTAACAAAATGCTATAATTGATATATCTAAGCATTATTTATGAATATAAAACATTAGAACAGTGAATTTATATGATTTTTAAAATGTCTGTTTTTCTAAAATATATTTTAAAACTAATGATGTTTAATGTTAGTTGTCATAAAATTTATAATTAAAAATGTACTGCAGTGCCATCAACATACATTGGAGAAAAGATAGCCTCTACAACAAATGGCACTGAGAAAACTGGAAATCCATATGTAGCAAAATAAAATTAAACTGCTCTCTCTCACACTGCACAAATCTCAAGTCAAAGTGGATTAGAGTCCTAAGCATTAGACCAAAGACCCTGTGCCTACTAGAAGAAAAAGTAGGCACAACTCTATGTTGTGTTGGCTTAGGAACCAAATTCCTCAACAAATCTTAAAGTGCAAGAAGTAAAATCAAGAATTAATAAATGGGGCGCTGGGCCTGTAGCTCAATGGTAGAGTGCTTGTCTTAGATGTGCAAGGCACTGGGTTTGATACTCAGCACCAGATAAAAGTAAATAAATAAAATAAAGGTATTGTGTCTATCTACAACTAAAAAATATATATGTATATATATTTATATATATGTATATATATATATAGAATAAATAAATGGGATAGTATCAAACTAAAATGTTTCACAGCAAAGGAAACAATCAAGAAAATAAAGAGAGAGCCTACAAAATGGGAGAAAATCTTTACCACACACACCTCAGAGCATTAATCTCCAGGATATATAAAGAACTCAAGAAACTTAACACCAAAACAACAACCTAATCAATAAGTGGGCGAAGGAACTGAACATACACATTGCAGAAGAAGAAATATGATTGGTGAACAAATATGTTAAAAAATGTTAAACATCTTTAGCAAGTACAGATATGCAAATTAAAACTACACTAAGATTCAACTCACTCCAGTCAGAATGGCAATTATCAAAAATACAATAAGCAATAAATGTTGACAAGGATTCAGAAAAAAAGGTACACTCATAACATTGCTGATGGGACTGCAAATTGGTGCAACCACTATGTAAAGCACTATGGAGATTCCTCAGAAAACTTGGAATGGAACCACCATTTGGCCTGGTTATAGTACTCCTCGGTGTATATCCAAAGGATGTAAAATCAGCATTCTACAGTGATGTAGTCACATCAATGTTTATAGCAGCTCAATTCAAATTGCTAAACTATGAAACCAACATAGCTGCCCTTCACCAGATGAATGGATTAAGAAAATGTGATATATACACACAATGGAATATTACTCAGCAATAAAGAAGAATGAAAGTATGGCATTTGCCACTACATGGATGGAACTGGAAACTGTCATGCTAAGTGAAATAAGCCAATCTCAAAAAACCAAAGACTGAATGCTTTCTCTGATATATGGATACTGACACACAATAAGGGGTGAGAGAGAGAAGAATGAATGTTCATTGAATTAGACAAAGGTAATTAAGGGAAGGGAAGAGAGACAGGAAAATCAAAGTTAGAATGAATTGGACATAATTTTTCTATGTTTATATATGAATACACGACCAGTGTAACTACACATTATGTACAACCACAAGAATGGGAAGTTATACTCCATGTATGTATAATATATCAAAATATACTCTACTACCATGTATAACTAAAAAGAACAAATAAAAAATTTTAAAATGCATGAGTTTCTATTGTGCAGAAAGTATCTAATGTCACTTATTTTATATTAATAATTTATTCTATTTCAGATCTTCTAAATTCTGCTCCTAAGACTCAGTTGAAAATATTTCAGATAATTCTGAAGTTCAAAATTCACTCTTGATAAATTAAATTAGATCTGTTGGGGTAGAAATCAGTCATTGGTATATATTCTAAGCCTCAGAATACACTAATGTACAGCCTGGGTTGAGAATATTTCCATTATTAATCAAGGTCACGTCATTAACAATAATACCTAGCAAAACCAAACATAAATTCATAATTGTAATAATCATTTGTACTATATGTTCACTTGTTGCTCAGTTTATTGGTGTTCATATTCTTTAGAGACTGATTAGTTCCAGCTAAGTTTCAAGTTGCAAACATCTAACAAACTTTACATAATAAAAGCTCGATTAATTGGTTGGGTGATGATTTTACTACAGTCAATCTCAATCCAAAATAATGATAGTCTGAATTTGGTTTAAAGAGTGAGGATGAGCCCAACTGACAATAGTTGAGGGCTTAGTACATTGCCAGAATTCTGCCACAAAGCACTAAGTCATATTATACAATAGCCCTCTTCTCACCATACTCACCCTACAGATAATAATATTCCAGATTCCATGTTCAAAACTGAGATACAATTATCTTCTTTATGTACATAATTCTTTGAGCTAATATTGTTTTGCAGTTGAAGAAACTAGGCTTTAAGAGATAAAATCTCTTATTCAAGGTTTCATAGCAGTCGATGGTCAGATAGTTGAACTCCAAAGTATGCACTGGTAACTGCTCTAATAGACTGCCTGACATGTGCACCTAGGATGCATTGAGATTTTCCAAGATACACAACTAAAATTATTCCTCACTGAGCAAAAGTTAGTTAATAAAATATGTGTGGTACAATGATAATTACACAGCAGGTAACTGATAAATATCTTATGGCTGATTTATAAGAATGTAAGTCATCCCTAGAAAATGACTAAAAGAAGAGGGAAAATTTAACACCACATTTAATATAGCACTTATCATGAAAAAAAATTAATTTTAGGGCATTCTTTTGCTTGTCTTGTTGGGTTTTGTTTTCTTCTCCCTCAGACTCTCTTTACAACTTATTTTGTGTGTATAGACCATGGAATGTATTTAAATACTAAAATCTTAAAAGAAGAAATCTCAGCACAGTTTGTATGTAGCTTCTCTTTTGTCAGGAGATTATGTGAATAAAATAATATACTTTTTCACTTAGAAAACACAACTTTATAGCTCCTTATTCAAAATAATATCATGTTATACAAGGTGTATTTATTCTTACATTGACATATAAACTGGTAAAGATTGCCCAAGCCTATACTATTTACAAGAGTAACCATTTATTTTCCCAAAAGTCACACAGATTATTTTTTTTCTTTATCTGTGATCTTTGTCCTTTGTTTGCTGTTGAATAAATATTCTTATTAAGAAAGGTCACTAATGGCATGTGTAACATGCCAGCTAGCATCCAATCAGGGTGCTTATAATACATAGAGTATGACGGTGACATATTGACTAATGTAGGAGGAGTAAAGGTCATTTCATTCTATTTCCTTCTTATATTTATCTGTATAGTCATTCTGTCATAGTTAATTTGTCTTTATTTTACTTTGACAATCCTCCTTGCCATGTTTCTCAAGTTATGAATTGAAACTTATTATTTGGTATGTCTGGTCTATAATTAAAATCAGAAAATTAATGTCTTTAACTAACTACGTAACTCATTTTCCTGATTTAATGTGAGAACATTGATCTTTAACATTATGGCCAGGCTGTTCTCCTGCCGTCAGCCTTACACTTCATGGGAGCTGTTCCCATGCTGCTCTCTGCTGTACCTGCTGTGATCTTACCCCATGTCAACATCTACTCTTACCTCATAAGCATTTGATTTTATTTAGTGTTCTATTCACTGTGGCAGGATAATGTATTAATGCAACAATGTGAACAGTCCTATATTTTACTTCTTTCTAGGAAGGCAGCCAGGTGCTTTGTATTTTCTTCTGCCAGGGAATACAGCAGGCTGAGAGTAGAAAAGCTGAAGTCAGCATCTCTTGCTGTTAGAGAAGCGCCAATCTCTAGAAGGGTTGGCACAGATAGAGAGGGAAAAGAGGAGGTTTATAGGAAGAAGAATTAAAAGAGATCAAGGAGGGGAGAGAATACTATACATCTTCCTATCTGAGGACCTGGATCTTGTTATTAACTTCAGGAAGTAGAAAGACTTCATGGGAGAATAGCCATGTTATGGTCCAAGGGAGCAGATTATCTATCTATCTATCTACCTACCTACCTATCTACTACCTATCTATCATCTATCGATATATTGAAGTACATGTGTATATATATATGTGTATGTATATATACATTCTATCTATAATTTTCAAGATGGAAATTAAAAGCTATGACTCGTAAATAAAATGTATAAAATTCTGGAAATTAAATAAATATGAAATACTCATATTACTAAACAAAAGGTGAAAAAGCTGGAAATACACCTTAGTACATAATATTTAATGAGCTTAGTGTCAGTCCATTGCTCAAGTAGATATCCTATTCAGTACTGGTGAGCACAATTTACAAAAATTGAATTTCTAAGTCAAATACTGAATGCTTACATTGAAGATTGGCTGAAATAATATTAGAAAGCTTGGTAACTTCACAGATGGACATGAAAACATTTGGGAAAATTATACTTAGTCTTTCCAAGAATAGCATTTTCACCATAGAACTATGTTTCAAATTTTTTAAAGATAATTTCTTCCTAACAAAAATAAAAGGCTTCATCTATTTGTGTACAGATTGTGTTGATATATCTATGGTGTATATATATATAAAACTAGTAGTGCTCCTAAAAATTCATACATAAATAGAATTTGTTCTTATTCTAGTAACATGGGTATAATTTCAATGAAAGTTTCAATACATAAAGGACTTACTTTGTGCTGCCAGTAACTACATCCAAATTAGAATATTTTAAAGTTCAAACAGTTATTATTTATGTAGACTTCATTTAAATTAGACCAATACCAAATCATAATAAATCAAGAATCCAATGTAATCCAACAGTCCAATGTAAACAAGGACTAGAAAATGAAATGATAAAATTGGAATTTCAAATATCATTCAGCACTCTGGTCCAGATAAGATGAAACAGATTTATTCTCTTTGCTCTTCTTAGGCCAAGTGTAGCTATAAACCCTGAAAACAATGCAAATTGTTTTGTGCATATATGAATATATCACAGTGAACTTCACTACTATATATAATAATAATGCAGTAATAATTACATATTTAAAAGAGACAACTAAAGGAGGAATTTAAAAGGTAAAAGAAGGACATGGAACTGGTTTGAGAGCCCAAGAGTTCCCACCATGTCTACAGGGGACTCCCACCTTTCTACCACCCAAACCCACAACCTACAACCAACAGACAAAAGTGGTACAAGTCCACCACATCTAGATCCCACCTAACAAATGAAGATAAGCTAGCTAGGCTCATTCTTCCTTCAGATTGGACAAGAATCCTCGTGGAAGCACTCTAAGCCCAGTATTACAGCAAGAGGGAGCTAATGTGGGACTATTGCTAACAGCTAATGCCCAGGACAAGTATTTCTTCTCTAATATTCTCCTCCTTCTGAAGAAAGATATCAGAGTAGCTAGACAGCAAGGGCAAGGTAAGAGAGCCCATATCACAACAAGGAAATTACTTTTACCCAGTGGGTCTCAGACTCCCCTCCCTCATCCAAAGACATTAGGGTCATGGGCCTGGGGAAACTACTTTTTCCTTCTTAGCTGATACCTCCAAAGACCAGTGAAGTCCTGGTGACATCAGATAAATCAAGTAGACCAAAATAACACAACAAAGATCTCAAAATAAAATTAATTAAATTGTCATTGGAACTACAGTTCACAAATATAGCCAGGGACTGGTGTGCAAGACTTAAACAGTGAAAGCTAGTAAAAAGATATCAATAGAATCCAGAGTCACCTAACATAATAGACAAAATAGCCAAATAAAAATCTTTTTGAAATATACAAAGTATTATTATAGTCACAATTCTGTACAACATATCACTAAAGTTTATTCTTTATGCCCAACTGAAACTTTATAACTTTGGTCAACATCTCTCTTTTCCACATCTTCTAATAACCATCATTATACTCTATGAGTGTAACATTTATTAGATTCCACATATAATTTAGTTCATGCAATATTTTCACTTACATGGATCTCCTAGAAGGGTGTCTAGGACCCCAGTGGTCCATAGACCATACTTTGAGAATCATGAGGATGTAGTTCAGAAAGAGACCTTCATAAACATAATCACTTGAATTAAAATTTAAAAAACACTACCATTCAATTGGGAAGGTATGGTCTTTTCAATAAATGTGCATGCTATAGTTTATATATGAAGTATCCTCCAAAGACTCATGGGTTGACGGTCATACCTAAGATTCATTACTCTTGCTATTCTTCCATCAGGAGAACTTTTCCCTTGAATTTTCTCATGACTTAGTTCTCATAAGTTATGCATCTGCTCATATATCATCTCTTTAAACATTTCATCCCAGATGAAATTATGTGAAATATTAACCTGCTACAATTACTATTCTTATTTTCTTAAACATATTTGTATTTTCCATAACATTTATAATTGCCACTTATTTTCATTTAATTTTCTCCCTCCTTTTTTTCATATCTTTCTTCCTTCCCTCCCTCTCTCCTCTCTGTCTCTTTTCAAATTTATTTATGCTAGCATCCATAACAGAAGCATCAGGGAAAACATAATGAGTTTAATAACAACTACAGTAATATAATTTCTTCTTTCTATAATTTCTTGTCATCTTGGGAGGTCTAAAGTGATCTTGAATATTCTTTTTTGAAATATGAAAAGTGCTATCTAGATTGTAAGATTTTACTCAGAGTGATAGTAATTTTTAAAGGTAGGTAACTATATTTAGGGCAAAGTAATGGTATAGGAAGCTCTAAATCCATGTGAGATCAAAGCCTTATAATAGTGCATTAAGGTGATAAAGTAGGGTTAAAAAAAAAAAAGCAGATGCTGTAGGGTGATAAATGGAAAAAACAGGTAATAACTGTAGTCAGCTGTACAGCTTCACATTAAAAAATATCTATCAATATAAGTATGGTCTGTTTGGAATAATTTTCATTATGCTCAATCTGTTTCTAAAAGATTATTTTATAATGATGATTGCAATGAGCATCCTAAATAAGATTTTCCTTATATATTCACTCAGTTATTTACTCATTTATATGTCTCATATATATTTATTGATTACCTAATGTTTTCAATTAATACAATTGGGATAGGTGCTGTTTTTACATTGCTCTTTCTGTTGAGTAGTTAGTGAATGATAACAAATTAGAAAGACTAGGGCTGGGGGTGTAGCTCAGTGGTAGAGTGCTTGCCTAGCATGTGTGAAGCACCATGTTCAATTCTCAGCACCACATATAAATAAATAAAATAAAGGTCCATTGACAACTAAAAAAATATTTAAAAAACAAGTTAAAAAAAAGAAAAACTAGGACTCTCAGATTTTTCCCCTCATATACTATTTCTTACCAACTACCTGAAATGATTTTACAGAACCAAAATCACTTTCTGCTCATGAAACCAGTTTCCACTAATTTAAATGCTTTCTAAAACAAAGTGATATCATTAGTATATGTATTATGTTATTTCTATTGGCTTGTGTAGTAATAACGCATACCTGACTTCACTATATTAGATTTAATGCAGTATTAGTTGTTTCTAAAACATTTAAATCTACTTTGTCCTCAGAAATGTCCTCTGGGCTTCAATGATACGCTTAGACATTTTGAAGAATGGTACTATATAATGTGTATGTATATATATATACAGTATATATACATTTTGTGATATGTAAAAACTCAAGTATACAGGGTTTATTATACATTTTCTAATATGGAATTTAACTCAACATTGAAATTATGTAATTAAAATATTACAAAAAATAGTAGCCATGGTGGAATACATCTGCAAAACCCAGAGACTCAGGAGGTTGAGGCAAGAGGATGGTAAGGGCCTCAGCAACTTAGTGAGACCCTCAGAAATTTAGTGAGACCCTGTCTCAGTATTCCTAGAAAAGGCAAGAGAAATAGCTCAGTGGTAGAGCACCCTTGGGTTCAATCTCCACTACCAGAAAAAAATAAAATAAAATAATTAAAGGCATAAAACAATGTGATATAATTTTTTAAACTTAAGGTTACCATAATATCACCCTAGTATTCTTTTTTAGTGGTAACTTCAACCAGGTGTCAGATATTAGACACTGGGAAACCTAGCAGCACCCAACAGTGGAAGAAAGATTGTCCCTTAAAGAACAACTAACATCTAGGTATTGCATAAGATGCCAAGTAGCCATTAACTGAAAACCAACTAGCAGAACCTTAAGACGGAGCTTCTACTTGCCCAAAAGAGCCAAAGGAAACTACCTACTGCAGGGAAAACAGTAATATACATGATAGGGTTGTGATATATGGTGAGCATATCCACATTGTGTTAAATGATACTTCAAGATGTCACCTTTTTTACTGACAAATATTGTTATATTACTAAGCATTTAGTTATTTAGATATTTTGATTGAAGTCTCTCCTATTATCTAAAAGGCTGTGATATATAATCTGTATGTCCCTAAATATTTCTACGAGAGGAATTACTGAATCAAAAAGCATAAAAATCAATTGTTTTGATAAAAATTTCCAAGTTGCTTTACCAAAAAGAATAAAAATAATGCATCATCTATTTTATTTTCAATTTTGTATTGATGAATACTCTAAATTCTTTTATTTAAAAAGTCTTGTTATTATTTTCCTTGAATATGTTTTATTAATCTTTAAAAGTAATAATTCAAAATAGTTGTAATATGCAGCATTACTAATAAAACTTGGAAATACGTGACTATTTTTTTCATTTCACCATTTTAATATTTCATCTTTTAATATTTTTATGATCTCTCTATATATACATATATATCTACACCCACACATATATAAAAATACTCAACTTTTCCCTAAATAATGTAAATTTTGTACATTTGAAAAATTATCTTTGAATAGGAATTTAATTTGAATAACCCCCAATAACAGCTTCATTCTGAAGGTGATGTTGCTCAAAGACTGTATGGGCAAATTCCAAATCAAACAAAATCTCATGGATTAGAAATTGATGGGAATTTTGCCCTTCTAATCTCCTTTGCTCAAGGTCTGGCTTTCATGATCAGAGAGAAATTGATATCTCTTATCATATTGACTTGCCCTATAAGAAGTCTAGACTTTTTGGGCACAATGAAGCACACCTGTAATCCTCAGCTTGGGAGACTGAGGCAGGAAGATCGTGAGTTCAAAGCCAGCCTCAGCAAAAGGAAAGTGCTAAAGAACTCAGTGAGACCCTGTCTCTAAATAAAATACAAAATAGGGCTGGGGATATGGCTCAGTGGCTGAGTGCCCCTGAGTTCAATCCCTCTACCCACCCCTCAAAAAAAGGAAGCCTAGGCTTTTCATGATAAACTCTATAAATTGTGGTCAATTTTTTAACAATTTAAAAAATATTTGCCTGATAATTTTATCTGGCATCCATCAGTCAAATTTGCTGCTATTTGATGTATTTTATCATAATTTACTTTCCTATAGATATGATAATGATATAATTTGTTAACTAAATGATAGAAATTTTTGAAGTTAAAGACTTTTAAGAATTATACCCCAAAAAGACATCAATTTGATCTGCCTTATAAAAAGGGACACAGTTGTTACTATAATCTGAGATGTTATGAAAAGTTTAATACTGTAATTTTAAATGCATATTTTTTCATTTTTTTCAATGATGAGTAATTTATATGCCAGGAAATATAAATGTCAAAAATATAGATTTTTAAGACTTGTTCCTTGCTTTCCTTGCTTTCCATCAAGGAAGACATAAGTAGACATAAGTAGACACTCAAAATTCATGTGTTATGCGCTGTGGGAGGCCTGAGCACTGATGAGAGCCATGGATCACCTTAGCTGTACATGATGCGTTGTTTTATTTTTAAAATGCTTTATTTCAGAAATATGCTCTCTCCCTTTCTCAACATCTGATTTCATCTCAACCACTAATGTGCCACTTGTCACCTACAGAAGTGCTTTCTCTACTGTCCCTCTTTGCTACCTCTCTCACCCCCACAATTTCAGTGTAGCGGTTAGGCGGATACGTACCCATCTGCACATACCTACACAAATCACACTGATAGTGTTACACTCTTTGAGCATGTGACTTGGCATTTTATTCTAGTTTAAAACTTACATTCCTGTTCAAGAACTAGAACTGTGTAGATGTCTCATCTGAATATCTCCACATCAAACAAAGCACCTTTATTATTTGTTTGTGTTAGAAAGGGTGGGAAGATGTTCACTACACTTGATTTTAATCAAAAGGCTGAGAATCTACATATGCATATGTTCAAAAGTTTTCTATGTTCAGAGTTACCTTATATCTTCTTAGAAATTATTTATGTGTAAAGAATATAGAATCAAATCTATTATTTCTGGTATGAAAGGCTTTATGACAGTAAAAATTCATAAAAGCTATAATCCTGATCATATAAGTCCCCAAAGTCAATTTGTCATTTGAAATATTATTGATAGTGTTTCAAGAAAAGGGCTTGAGGTTACTGTAAAAAGAAAAAATACATCTGAGAGTGACTGTGAAACCTCTTCATTACTCAGTATTGTGAATCTTCCTGATGTTCCTAAATGAAGAATCTCAGGTTACCATGGTGGACAGAGCAGCATATCTGAGAGCCAGTCTGGGAATAACTGAGAGAAGAGGAAATATTTTTTCACTTGGCATCAGAACACTGCTTTGCCTCCTAGCTCCTTCTCAGTTCCTTATGCTTGTCCCATCGTATCTTTCTTATGCAAATTTTAGCAGCAATTTCAATTTCAGTCCTTGCATCTCTTCTGTATTTCACTCAGTCTTTAGTTCATTTCCAATTTCATAGATTGAAATACAATCTATATGCTCTCTACTTCTAAATGATATCATGTTCCAGTTCTTTAACATTTTCACCTGAATGGTTAGTATAAATCTTAGGTTTAGTAGCCCCAAATGAGTTCCTAAACTTTTCCCCAAATTACTCTTTCATTTTCTCTGCCTCATCCAGCCATTTCAGGAATAGCAACTCTACATTTCCTGTTTCTGAGAACAAAACGTTTGGACTTGTGCCTTACTTCTCTCTCTTAACCTCAACATTCAGTCTGTGGACAGAGTTCAATCTTCCAAATGCATATATGTCAA